>PVJL010019198.1:0-14334 GCA_004026885.1 Lyroderma lyra | reverse complement strand
TCTTTTTGTTCACAGAGTTCCTTTTTATGTCGTTTATATCCTTTTTTATGTTATTTATCTCAGCTATGGTGTTCTGCCAATAGGTTTTCATTTCTCTCACAGCCTTTAGAATGGCTGCTTTAAATTCTCCGTCACTTAAATTCGACCCTTCCAGATGTAACAAGCTGTCTTCTGGGTTAATTTCATGTTCTTTCTGAGGTGTTTTAGTTTTTAAGGAATTCATCCTGTCCGCTGGGATCTTCCTCTTTGACATGAGGGCTTTATGTTCACTGCCCAGATTATTGCTTTTGTGGTGTCTTGCTGTAGGGCAGACACTAGGTGGCGCTGGGGGTCAAGTTTTGGGGGAGAGGGGGTTGTTTGTTTCTTGTTTCTGATCTCCTACTGCGTTTGAAGGCTATGCGCATATATCCTGGGGAGAGGCCAACAAAAGGCTTTTGGCCCTTTGCTGGGGAAGCTGTTTTTGCTAGCTGGGGTGAATGTTAGCACATCAAATCAGTCTTTCTTCCCAGCCCTGATTCAGTACCTGGCTGTCTAAAGGCTCACACTGCTTTCGGAACTCTGGGGTGCACGAGGAAGTGCCTGCTCCATAAGTCTAAAGCTGTGGGCCTGGCCTGAGACAGCAGGGTCGCCTTTGCAGCAGGCTGGGAACAGGAACTGCAGCCCTGTGTAGGTCTCCAGTGGGCTTAGAGCTGGGGTGTTATCTTTGCAGTTCAGAGTCCTCGCTCAGCCCTTCTACCACTCAAAAGTTCCAGAGGCTGGCTCCCAAACTGCTTCTGTCCCCAGCTCCCCAGTCTCTCTCCCCTCCCCCAAACTGCGCAACTCCGAATAGTCAGCAGGGATCGCGTCCGGATCCCGCGTGGTCCATCTCTGCTCCCTTCCCTCTCCCCGACTCGCCCCCTTCTCGCCAGCCTTCAGGTGTTTACTTGCGATTTGTGGATTTCTCAACAGCCGGTTTGTCATTCAGGGTCCTCTTTCTTGGCTCTTGAATGGCCATTCAATTGTGTTTTCAGGGAGAGGCTTTAGGAACCTCCTCTCCAGTCGCCATCTTGTCTTCTCTCTCCAGCTTTATTCTTATAGTTAATTTTCAATTTCATACTGTTGTAGTAAAAAAAAAATGCTCAGTATAAATTCAAAATTTTATACTTATTGAAATTAGTTTTGTCTTCCAAAATTTGGTCAATCCTTGAGAATGTCTCATTTGCACTTGAGAAGAATATGTATTCTGTCACTCAAGCATGGAAAGTCCTATAATTATCTATTAAGTCCATCCGTTTTATGTGTCATTTAAGGGCAATGAATCCTTGTTGATTTTCTGGTTGGATGATCCATCCATTGATATAAGTGGGGTATCAAAGTACCCTATAATTATTATATAATATAAAATTCTCCCTTTGGGTCTGTTAATAATTGCTTTATATGTTTTGGTGTTCCCAATTTGGGTTCTTATATAGTAATTTCTTTAATTTTTTCTTGTTGGTTTTTATTTTTTTATTTTATTTATTTTTGTTATCATTATTATTATTTTTTTTTTTGGTTGGTTCCCTGGCCAGGAATCGAACCCAGGCTGCGGCGGTGAGAGCACTGAACCTAGCCACTACACCACCAGGGGACCCCCTCCCCATATTAATTTCTTAATGAATTGTTGTCTATATCATTATAAAATGTCCATCTCTGTCTCTTGTTACCTATTTTCTGTCTTCAAATTTATTTTGTCTGATATAAGTACAGCTATACCTGCTTTTCTTTGGAGTAGCATCTTCCACTCCTTCACTTTGAGTCTATATCTTTGGGACTGAGATGAGTACTCTGAAGGCAGCATATAGTCATGTCTTGTTTTTAAATCCATACCACTTCTCTGTGCCTTTTTGATTAGTGAGTTCAGTCATTTTACATTTTGGATGATTACTGATGCATGAAGACTCACTACAGCCATTTTATTTTTGTGTTCTAGTTACTCTGTATCTACATTCTTTCTTTTCTCTTGTGTTTCTATCTGATATTTCACTTTGGTGGTTTTCTATGTTTTTTTCCATTTCTTCTTTTTTTTATGTTTCAAGCCTCATTTCTGGATTTTCTGTTTCGTGGTTACCGTGAAGTTTGTATAAAATGTCTCATGGATAAAATCGTCCTTTTTCTTCTGATTGCATCTTATCTTTATTCGCCTATAGAATTCCAGTCCTTTTTTAAATCACGAATTATCTCTTTATAAGTTTTGCAATCATTATCAAATTACAGTAGTTACAGTTATTTTTAAAATCTTTTTTCCCTTTAATCTTTATGTTAAAATTAAGAGTTTAATGCTTTATTCTGAAATAGAGTTACTGTTTCTTGTTTCTGACTGGTTGTCAGCTTACTCAAAATTTTGTATATTTCTGTCTTTTTGTTTCAAGTAGAAGATCTCCTTTTATCATTTTTTGTAATATAGGTCTTGTGGTGATAAATTCCCTCATATTTTGTTTATCTGGGAAAGCCTTTATTTCTCTTTCATATCTAAAGAATAACTCTGTTGGATATATTATTGTTGGTTGGTGGATTCTCTCTTTCAATATTCTAAATACATGATTCTACTCTTTCCTGGCTTGCCGAGTTTTTACAGAGACATCTGATAATAATCATATAAACTTTCCTTTGTAGATTACTATCTTCCCCTCACCCCAGATGCCTTGAGAATTTTTATTTATTATCTATTGTAATATAATGCATCTTAGAGAAGGTCTTTTTTTGCATTGATGTAATTAGTTGTTCTAGTAACTTCTTGTACTTGAATATCAGCTCCTTCACTAGATTGGGGACTTTTTCTTCAATTATTTGTTTTAATAGACTCTCTGTTTTCTTCTTCCTCTTTTCTCCTGGGATACTCATTATTCTTATGTAGCTATTTCTAATGGAGTCAGATAGTTCACATAGCATTCTTTCATTTAAAATAATTCTTAGTTCTCTCTCCTCTTCCACTTGAATCATTTCTAGGTTTCTGTCATTGAGCTCAGTAATACTTTCTACCATCTGGTCACCTCTATTTCCAATGCACTCTAATGTATTAGTACTAGTATTAATATTAATACTATTAGTATTGTACTTTGTATTATTAGTTTCATGTGTAAAAAACAAACAGACATTTATACACCTCACAAAGTGATAACCCCAAGAAGTCTACTACCCATCTGTCACCTTACATAGCTATTACATCCCCATTGGCTATGTTCCATATGCTGTACTCTGCATCCCATATATAGATATGATAGTTGACATTCAATATTATTTTATATTAGTTTCAGATACACAGCAAAGTGGATGAGCATTTATATAATTTATGAACTGCTCCCTGCAATAAGTCTAGTATTCACCTGACGCCATACATAGTTTTTAAAACATTATTGACTATATTACCTATACTGTATTTCACATCCCCATGACTATTTTTTGGTTACTAGTTTGTATTTCCTAATCCTTCTTACTTACCCCCAAACACCCCTCCCATCTAGCCACCATCAGTTTGTACTCTGTATCTATGAGTCTATTTCTCTTTTATTTGTTCACTTATTTTTTTCTTTAGATTTCACATATAAGTGAAATCATATGGTATTTTTTTTTTCAGTCTGACTTATTTCACTTGGTATACCCTGTGGGTCCATCTATGTTGTTGCACATAGTAAGATTTCATTCTTTTCTTATGGCTGAGTAATACTCCATTGTATAACTGTATAACAATTTCTTTATCTAATTGTCTATTGACAGTGACTTAGGTTGTTTCCATATCTTGGCTAATGTGAATAGTGCTGCAGTAAACATAAGGGTGCATATATTTTTTGAATTAGTGTTTTGGATTACTTTGGATAAATACCCAGTAGTAGAATTGCTGGGTCATAGGTAGTTCTATTTTGAAATTTCTGAGGGCCCTCCAAACAATTTTTCATAGTGTCTGCACCAATTTGCAATATTATATTTTTTGGGTGGTTTATAAGTGTTTATTTGAGCAAAACTGACAACACATGCTGGGTACAAGATCTCAAATGATCATTCTCTAGTGTAGTCTTAATCTTATTTATTGAGATCTTCACCTCTAGAATTTGTGTTTGGTTCATTTTTATTGTTTCAGTCTCTTTGGTAAGGTACATCTTTTGTTCATTAATTTTATTCCTGAGCTCACTGAACTGCTTTTCTGAGTTTTCTTGTATCTCATTGAGTTTCTTCATAATTGAAATTTTGAATTCTCTGTCACTTAAATTATAGTCTTCAAAACATAAGGAAGATTGAGATGGAAATGTGAGAAATAAATAATACAATAAAAGAAGTGAGAAATGAAATAACTGCCATTGGAAACAGGACCAAACAGATGGAGGAAAGAATTAGTGATATCGAAGATCAGAAAATGGAAACAGCTCAGAAAGAGGAAAAAGGGGGATATAGAACCAAAAGGATTGAAAGAACTCTGCAAGAACTATCTGACTCCATGAGACAAAACAACATCAGGATAATAGGAATAGAAGGGGCAGAACAATCTACAGAGAGCATACTCAAACAAATCATAGATGAGAACTTTCCAAACCTATGGAAAGATCTGGAACCCCAAATTCAAGAAGAAAACAGGTCCCCTAGATACCTGGATTCTAACAGATCTTCTCCAAGACACAGGGTACTAAAGATGTCCAAAACTAAAGACAAAGAGACAATTCTCAAGGCAGCCAGGGAAAAAAGAACTCTAACCTTTAGAGGAAAACCCATCAGGCTGGCATCAGAATTCTCAGCAGAAACTCTGCAAGCCAGGAGGGAGTGGAATTCAATATTCAAAAATCTAAAAGAGAGAATCTTATAGCCAAGAATAAATTATCCAGGAAAATTATCTTTCAGATATGAAGGTGGAATAAAAACCTTCTCAGACACACAGAAGCTGTGGGAATTTGCCAGCACAAGGCCAGCACTCCAAAAAATACTTAAGGAGGCTCTTCAACCTGAAACAAAACATCAGAGGCTCTTCAATCTGAAACAAAACAACCTGGAACAAAGTTGGGGCAACAAGAAAGAAACAAAAATAAAACAAACGAAGAAATGAGTAATGGCCACAGGAAATCCTCACATATCGATCATCACTCTAAATGTTAATGGACTGAACTCACCAATAAAAAGACACAGAGTAGCAGACTGGATTAAAAAAACAGAACCCATCCATATGCTGTCTCCAAGAGACACACCTCAGCCATAAGGACAAACACAGACTCAGAGTGAAAGGATGGGAAACAGTACTCCAAACAAATGGTAACCAGAGAAAAGCAGGAGGTGCCATACTGATATCTAATGAAATAAACTTCAGGTTAAAAAAAAGATAGTAAAAGACAAGGAGGGACATTACATAATGATAAAAGGCAAAATACAACAAGAAGATTTGACACTAATTAATATATATGCTCCCAACCAGGATGCACCAAAATATACAAAGAAATTACTAACAGATTTGAAAGGAGAAACTGATGAATGCACAATGATTGTGGAGACTTAAACAGAAGGACAATAGAAAAAATTAATATTACGAAGAGCTGGTTCTTTGAGAAAGTTAAGAAAATTGAAAAAACCCTGGCTAGACTAATCAAAGGATGAAAGGAAAGGACACAAATATTCAAAATTAGAAACAAAAGGAGAGAAATTACCACCGATACCACAGAAATACAAAGGATTATAAGAAAATATTATGAAGGACTTTATGCCAATAAATTTAACAACCTACAAGAAATGGACAAATTTCTAGAAACTCATAGCCTACCTAGACTAAATCAAGAAGAACTGGATAATCTAAGTAGACCAATCAATAGCAAAGAGATTGAAATGACTATCCATAATCTTCCTAAGGCCAATAGCCCTGGACCATATGGTTTCACCAACGAGTTCTACTAAGCATTCAAAGAATTAACCCATATCCTCTTTAGACTCTTCTAAAAAATTGAGGAGGAAGCAATACTTCCTAACTCATTCTGTGAGGCCAACATTACCCTAATACCAAAGCCTGGCAAAGACAACACAAAGAAAGAAAACTATAGACCAATATCGCTGATGAACACAGATGCAAAAATTCTAAACAAAATATTAGCAAATAGAATGCAACAATTCATCAAAAAGATCATACATCAAGATCAAGTGGGATTCATCCAGGGAGCACAAGGATGGTTCAACATACGAAAATCAATCAATGTGATACACCACATAAACAAAATCAAAGATAAAGACCATATGGTCATTTCACTTGATGCAGAAAAAGCTTTCGACAAGATACAACATCCATTTATGATCAAAACACTAAAATAAAATAGGTATAGAAGGAAAGTATCTCAACATAATAAACGCCATATATGACAAACCCTCGGCTAATGTCATACTGAATGGGGAAAAGTTGAAGCCTATTCCCCTAAAATCAGGAAAAAGACAGGGATGCCCCCTGTCACCACTGCTATTTAATATAGTACTGGACGTTCTAGCCACAGAAAACAGGCAAGAGAAAGAAATAAAAGGTATCCAAATTGGGAAAGAAGAGGTCAAGTTGTCACTATTTGCAGATGATATGATCCTTTATATAAAAAATTCCAAAGATTCCACCAGGAAACTATTAGAAACAATAAACGAACATTGTAAAGTCTTAGGATACAAAATCAATATACAAAGATCAACAGCATTCCTATATACAAAGAACAAATCCTCAGAAAAAGAATTTAGGGAGTCAATTCCTTTTGGTATCAGAACAAAAAGAATGAAACACCTGGGAATTAACAAAGAATGTGACAGACTTATAAATAGAAAACTATAAGACACTTTTGAAAGAAATTGGAAGACTTTAGGAGGTGGAAAAATATCCCCTGTTCATGGATAGGAAGACTTAACATTGTTAAAATGTTAACATTGTTAAAATGGCCATTATGCCCAAAGCAATCTACAGATTTAATGCAATACCCATTAAAATCCCACAGTCGTACTTTTGTGAAATAGATAAAAGAATTATTAGATTGATATAGAACCATAAAAGATCTCGAATTGCCAAAGCAATACTACATAAAAAGGATAAGGCTGGTGGCATTACATTCCCTGACTTCAATTTATATTACAAAGCATCAATAGTCAAAACAGCTTGGTACTGGCAGAAAAAACAGAAATATAGACCGATGAAACAGAACTGAAAACCCAGAAAAAGCCCCACAAATTTATGTACAAATAATTTTCGATAAAGGAGCAAAAACCATACAATGGGGAAAAGACAGTCTCTTTAGTAGGTGGTGCTGGGAAAACTGGAAAAACATGCAAAAGAATCAACCTGAGCTGTGAACTCTCTCCATATACTGAAATTAACTCAAAATGGATTAAAGACCTTCATATCAGACGTGTAACAATAAACTGTGTAGAAGTAAACATTGGTACTAAGCTTATAGAGCTAGGACTCAAGGAAGACTTCATGAACCTGACCTCAAAGGCAAGGAAAGTAAAAGCAAAAATAAATGAATGGGAATATATCAAACTAAAAAGCTTCTGCACAGCAAAAGAAACCATCAATGAGGCAAGGAGATAGCCAACTGAATGGGAGAAAATATTTGCAAATAATGCATCAGATAAGGGTCTAATATCTAAAATATATAAAGCACTAATAAGACTTAACAACAAAAAAACAAACAACCCAATTAAAAAGTGGGCAGAAGAACTAAACAGACACTTCTCCCAAGAAGAATGCAAATGGCCAGCAGACATATGAAAAAATGCTCATCATGAGCTATCGCGGAATTGCAAATCAAAACCCCAATGACATATCTCCTCACACCTGTGAGAATGGCTATTATCAAGAAGACAAGGAATAACAAGTGCTGGAGAGGATTTGGAGAAAAAGGAACTCTGGTACACTGTTGGTAGGAATGCAAATTGGTATAACCACTGTGGAAGACAGTGTGGAGGTTTCTCAGAAAATTGGGAATGGAGTTACCATTTGACCCAGCAATCCCCCTTCTGGGGATCTACTCAAAAAACTTGAAACCCTTTGTCCACAAAGACTTATGTACCCCAATGTTCATCGCAGTGCTGTTCAGTGGCCAAAACATGGAAACAATCAAAATGCCCTGCGACAGATGACTGGATAAAGAAGCTGTGGTACATGTACACAATGGAATATTACTCAGCTATAAGAAAAGATGAAATATTGCCATTTGCAACAAAATGGATGGACCTGGAGATCATCATGCTTAGTGAAATAAGCCAGACAGAAAAAACAAAGAACTGTATGACATCACTTATATGCAGAATATAAAAGTGTAAGCAACAAAGAAAAAAGATGAGCAAACAAACAAATAACCCATAGACACAATCAATAGTTTAGTGTTTATTTGGGGATGAGTGGGTTAGGGAGGGGAGAAAGGGGAGGTGGTGGGAGAGGAGGGAGGAGAAGCTAAATATAAGGTGATGGAAAGAGAAGTCACATTTGGTGGTGAAATTATTATACAACAAGTTGACAATGCCCTGTAGAATTGTATGCCTGAAACCTATGTAATTCTTGCTAACAGATGTCACCCCAAAAAGTCTAATAAGAAAAATGAATTTTTTAAAAAAAAGACAAGAACCAAAGAATTTAAAAGCAAAACAAACAAACAAACAAATTTATAGCCTTCCATGACTTTTAGTTTGATAGCTAGAGACCTCATTTTCTTTCTGTGTTACCATGTTACCTTAGTTATTTATGGTAATTGAAGGGTTGTTTCTCTGTTTGAAATTTTAAGTAGTGCACTTTTTTCTTGTGTAGGCATTGTTTTGCTCTTATTTTATCAGGATGATTAGTAGTGGTCTTTCTTCTGTATTACAGTAGATGGTACTATAGTGCAAGTTCTTATTTTTTTCTTATCTGTGCTACTTGCACCTCTGGGGAGTGTGTGTGTGTGTGTGTGTGTGTGTGTGTGTGTGTGTGTTTGTGTGATTGCTTGGATTATTGAAATTGGCATATACCCATCAGGGTGGTGGGTATCCTTGCTGTGTCTGGGTCAAGTTGCTCATGGATCACCACCACCATGGTGGGACATGTAGTTGATGGGTGGGAGTCAAGTTTGTGAGCCCGTAAGCACTGCCTCTTTACTACTAATGACTGTTGGCTCTATTGTGCTTTTAGATGCTTCTTTGCTGTTGTTATTTGAGTTCTGCTGCAATTGGGAGCGGATGAAAGGTATCCAAATTCTTGGTTACAGAAGCTGCTTTTGCCCTTATTATCCTCCACTAGGCCATAGTGTCAGGGCTACAGCCTGATTACTCCAACTGTTACCATTTCAGCTCAAACACTGGCAGGTGCTGAAATGCATCTGTGGACACCATCCCCTTTCCCCCGCTATCTTGCCTCCCCATCTCATTGAAATACTCCTAACTTCAGATATACCAATGTATGCATCTCCCAGGCATGTTTATGTGTGGAGAAAAGAAACTTTGTTGGTTTATTGTTGTTTGACTTACTGTAATTTTAAGAGGAGAAAATATAAGGGTCTTCCTAATGATTCATGATGCCTATATCACCTACATTTTATTTTTAAAGTTAGTTTATCCAATGCAAAAATCCTCAATGACATATTAGCAAATAAAATCTAATGATGTATAATAAAAATAATTATATACCACAACTAAGTGGGAATTATTTTAGTCATGGAAGGATTTGTCAACATTTGAAAATTAATAAATGAAATTAATATACCAACTAAAAAAGAAATTCACATGACCACGTCAATAGATGCAGAAAAAGTCTTTGACAAAATTCAACAGCAGTGCATGATAAAAAAAAAAAAACCAACAAACCCAAAACTGTCAGTAAACCAGGAATATAGAGGAACTTTCTCAATTTGATAAATATAATCTATGAAAAGTTGACAGCTAATATTCTAGTTAATGTGAGAATCTTGAATCCTTTCCACTAAGATCAGGTAGAAGGCAAGGATGTTTCCTTTTACCACTCCATTTTATCATTATACTGCAAGTCTTTGCTAAAGGAATAAGACAAGTATAGGAAAGAAAATGTATATAGATTGGAAAGGAAGAAATAAAATCCTCTTTGTTCAGATGACATGATTGCCTATGTAGAAAAATCTGAACAAATCAACAAAAAACTGAAACTAATAAGTGATTATCTCATGGTTGAAGGATACAATGCTAATATATAAAAGTCAATCACTTTCCTATATAGCTGCAAAGAACAAGTGGAATTTGAAATTATAAACACAATGCCATTTACATTAGCACCCCCAAATTAAATATTCAGGTATAAATAACAAAATATATACAAGATCTATATGATGAAAACTATAAAACTGATGAATGAAATAAAAGAAAATGAAATAGAGAGATATTTCAATTTATGTAGAAAAGGCCTTTGACAAAATACAACACTCTTTCATGATTAACAAAATACATTCAGCAGGTGCCAGCAGGCCTCTTGCAAAGTTACCCCAGACTTGGTACTGGTGGCAGCCATTATCTGTTCATAGTGTGGTCTCTTCCACACACTTCTAGGTATAGCACAGGCAGTGACCAGCTGTAGATCACTTTGAAGCTCCTACCAGTTGGCCAGTCACAGGCAGTGCCTGAGCTAGGCTTGCAACAGAGCCCCTCCCAAGAGTTCTCAGAACCAACATACTTGGAAGTTGGCTTCAGATTACAGCAGAACACCATCTAATTAGCCCCACAAATGGCACTCCCAAAGGGTGATATTAACAGGCACCAGAGCCTTCTGGGACAAATCCTGACTGTGAATTAAGCCCTCCCCCATAGCATCCCATAAGCTCTAGACCAGGCTGAGGGTCAGTCCCACTCACTGATGTGCCAATAGCAATCAAGGCTCAATTATAACAAGAGGACATACACAACACACACAGGGGACAGTTTTGGAGATCCAGGCTCAGGTGACCACGAAGCCTGTGACACTGGGCCCCACAGGACATCAACTATGTAAGGCCACCCAAAAGTGGGAGAAATAGCAGATCCCCCTAGTAGTACATAGAAACAAACACAGAGAGGCAGGCAAAATGAGGAAATGAAGAAATACATCCTAAATGAAAGAACAGAAAACTCCAGAAAAAGAACTAAATGAAATGAAGACAAGCAACCTACCAGATACAGAGTTCAAAACAATGCTTATAAAGATGCTCAGGGAATCTAGTGAGAATGTCAACAAAAATACAGTAAGCATAAAAAGGACAAGAAATTATAAAAAATGAACCAGTCAAAGTAAAGGATATAGAGATGTCATCAAGATAGTGGCATGAGAGGAGGTTTTTGAAACCTCTCCTGGAAAATACAACAAATTGAACAAGTAAAATCTAACAAGGAAATTTTTAAGCAACACGTAACCTCATCTGAGAGGCCCACTCATCACAAGAAAACTACTAGAGGTCAAAGGAAGGGAAGTGAGGGAGAGATAATGGAAGGGGGAAGTGTGGAGATGGGGCCACAGAGTGCCACCCAGAGCCTGGAAGAAGAGGAAGTGAGTGGGGGCATGGGAAAACTGGCCAAAAAAGTGTGACCCTGGGCAGGTTAGAAATTGAGAGCCAATGGGTGCGACAGAGATGACTAGACCATAGCTTGGCCCTGGATGAGCTAGAGACTGGGAGCAGACAGTTGCGGAAGCACTGACCAAAGCAAAACACAATCCTAGACAAAGCATGGGCTCAGGAGAAAATAAAAAGGTAGAACCAATGGCATGCACTATCCCTGGCCTTGTGCACTCCTGATGGAGAAACAGGCTTGTGTTATGGCTAAGCCTAGTACTCAGGGATAGGATCTTGGGACACCCAACTATTGTAATCCACACTGCTCTCATTGCCAGGCAGAAATCATAGACAGAGCCTGGATGCCTGCCCTTACACTCTTTCAAAGCTCACCCCTCACAACCCCATGTAGTGGCTGCTTACAGTTGGCTATAGCCCTGAAATCACCATTACCCTGTGCCACAAACAAACCTGTGCCTTTTCCAACAAACCCTGCCCTGACTCTTCACCACTGAAACTGGCAGGGGAACCCAGGGAAACTGTGACACACAGGCAGGGCAGCTTCTGCCTGCACTAGGATCTCAGAGGTGTAGAACATCATTGCCCACTACATCCTTTCAAAGAGGACATGTATTGAGATCAAGGTGACTAGGTTAAAGAGGAGAAGCCCTTCTTCCAGGAAATCTGCAGAGTTAGAGGACAAAATGCTCAAGAAAAAATATTGTAAGATGCAACAGGGAAGTGAAAGTAAGACCTCTTCATATCCACTGGGCAATAGTCCTTATGCCCAGGAAGAGAAACATACCAAAGCAATGAGTACCCCAGGGAACAAACCTGCTCAGTAAGAAAATTAAAAATCTCCAGAAAATATAAATATGGAAATATATAAACTAAATGATGCAGAATTCAAGACTGCAGTTCAAAGAGATCAAAGAAAACCAGCTGAGCACAGTAAGGCAGCTAAATGATCTCAGAAAGGGAATCTGTGAACAAAAGGAATACTTTAACAAAGAAATGGAAAGTATAATAAAACTAAATGGGAATTTTGGAGATAAACCGTGCAATAAAAGAGATGAAAAATAAAATAGCTAGCATAGGAAGCAGAGCTGACAGAAGGAGGAAAGAATTAGTGATATAGAAGATAGAAATATCACATGGTTATGTCACAGAGGGAAGAAGAGAGACCTGAGAATTAAAATAAATAAAAGATCTCTACAAGAAATATCTGACTCCATTAGAAAGAGCAACATAAGAATAATGGGTATACCAGAAGGAATAAAAGACAAGATGGGCACAGAGAGTTTACTCAACCATACAGTAGATGAGAACTTCCCAAATATATGGAAAGAATGAAATCTGAAATCCAAGTAGGAAACAGGACTCCTAAATACCTGAATTCTAGTAGACCCTCTTGAAGGTACAGTATATTGAAGATTTCAAAGATCAAAAACAAAGAAAGAATCCTCAAGGCAGCCAGGGAAAATACGTCCAAACCTATAAAGGGAAACCAGTAAGGTTGTCATCAGACTTCTCAGCAGAAACTTTACAAGCCAGAAGGAAGTGGAATCAAGCATTCAAAATATTGAAAAAGAGAAATTGACAGCCAAGAATAGCATATCCAGCCAAATTATCCTTTAGATATGAAGGAACAATAAAGACATTTTCATAAATACAGAAGCAGAGGGAATTCTCTAGCACAAGGCTGACATTCCAAGAAATACTGAATGGGCTATTCAATCTGAAACAAAAATTCAAAATAAATAGGGAAAAATGGGACAACAAAAACATAAAGGGAAAAAATACAAGTTTATTTTCCAAAAGAGAATGGAGATAGGAAGTATGCTTATGAAACTTTCTTTTATATAAACTTCATGGTAACCACTCAAAACAACAACAACGAAACCAAACACCCCAGAAAAAAATCAGAACTGAGACACATAAAAAAAGAGCAAAATGTCATAGAACACCATCAAACTAAGATAAATGAAGAAAGAAGAAAGCAAAAAAGCAATAGAGACACCAAGTTACCAGAAAACAAAAGAAAATGGCTATAGAAAATCCTCACATATCAATCATCACCTTAAATGTAAATGGATCGAACTCACCAATAAAAAAGGCACAAAGTATCAAACTGGATTAAGAAAACAACAACAACAACAACAACACCCAACCATATAATGCCTCCAAGAAGCACACATCAACCATATGGACAAATACAGACTCAAAGTAAAGGGTGAGAAACAATACTCTAAGAAAATGGCATCTAGAGAAAAGCAGGTGTAGCCATGCTTATATATGATGAAACAGATTTCAGGATAAAAAAGGTAAGAGAAGGCAAAGATGGACATTTCATAATGATAAAGGAAACAATACAACAAGAAGACATAAAACTTATTAATATATATGTCCCCAATCAGGAAGCACCAAATTTACCAAGGAACTACTAACAGAACTAAAGGGAGAAATCGACAAAAACACAATTATAGTATGGGACCTAAACATCCCATTGACAGCCATGGACAGATTATCAAATCAATAAATAAGGAAATATCAGCTTTAAATTATATATTATGTATATTATAGCAATTAGACATAATTGACAGTTATAGGACACTTTGTACTACAACACAAAATTGTACATTCTTTTCTAGTGCACTATGACGGGCCAGCCGCCACAAGTCGATCAGTACCTGAAGGGGGGAGCGGGAATTAATAAAGAGACACTCACATAAATGTTGATTCGGCCGGTCTTCACTGATGGTGAAGCCCCGAGTTTATTTCCCATCACCAATATATACAGTTTGAGTACGTGCGGTTTAACAAGGAAAAAATGCATTACCTCAGTGAAAATAAATCTTTA
>PVJL010019197.1:0-14338 GCA_004026885.1 Lyroderma lyra | reverse complement strand
ATATTTTCTCCCATTCAGTTGGCTGTCTCTTTGCCTTGTTGATGGTTTCTTTTCCTGTGCAGAAGCTTTTTAGTTTGATAAAATCCCATTCATTTGTTTTTGCTTTTACTTCCCTTGACTTTGAAGTCAGGCTCATGAAGTCTTCCTTGAGTCCTAGGTCTATAAGTTTAGTACCAATGTTTTCTTCTATACAGTTTATTGTTGCAGGTCTGACATGAAGATCTTTAATCCATTTTGAGTTAATTTTTGTATATGGAGAGTGTTCACAGCTCATGTAAACTTTTTGCACATATTATTCCAGTTTCCCCAGCACAACCTAATAGACTGTCATTTCCTCAATGTATGTTTTTTGCTCCTTTATCGAAAATTATTTGTCCATAAATTTGTGGGTTTATTTCTGGGTTTTCAGTTCTATTCCATTGGTCTGTATTTCTGTTCTTCTGCCAGTACCAAGCTGTTTTGACTATTGATGCTTTGTAATAGAAATCGAAGTCAGGGAATGTAACGCCACCAGGCTTACTCTTTTTATGTGGTATTGCTTTGGCAATTCGAGGTCAATTGTGGTTCTGTATAAATTTACTAATTCTTTTATCTATTTCATGAAAGTGTGATTGTGGGTTTTTCATGGGTATTACATTAAATATGTAGATTGCTTTAGGCAGAACGTCCATTTTAACAATGTGAAATTTTCCTATCCGTGAACAGGGGATATTTTTCCCCCTCTTAAAGTCTGTTTCAGTTTATTTCAAAAGTGTCTTCTACTTTTCTGTGCATAAGTCTGACACTTTCTTCATTAACGTAATTCTCAGGTATTTCATTCATTTTGTTTTGATAGCAAATGGAATTGATTCCCTCATTTCTTTTTCTGTGGAATTTGTTGTTTGTATATAGGAATGCTGTTGATTTTTTTACATTTATTTTGTATCCTGCAACTTTACTATATTTGTTTATTGCTTCTAATTGTTTCCTGGTAGAATCTTTGGAATGTTTTATATGAGGCGTCATGTCATCTGCAAATAGTGACAATTTGACCTCCTCTTTTCAAATTTGGATACCTTTGATTCCTTTCTCTTTCCCGATTGCTGTGGCTAGAAATTCCATTACTATATTCAATAACAGTGGTGTCAGGGGGCATCCCTGTCTTGTTCCTGATTTTAAGGGAATAGGCGTCAGCTTTTACCCGTTGAATATGATGTTAGCCGAGGCCTTGTCATATATGGCCTTTATTATGTTGAGATGCTTTCCTTCTATACCTATTTTATTTAGTGTTTTGATCATAAATGGATGCTGTATCTTGTTGAAAGCTTTATCTGCATCAATGGGAAATGGTCATACGTTCTTTATGTTTGATTTTGTTTATGTCGTGTATCACATAGATTGATTTTCGTATGTTGAACCCTCCTTGTGCTCCTGGGATGATTCCCACTTGATCTTCACGTATGATCTTTTTGATGCATCGTTATATTCTGTTAGCTATTATTTTGTTTAGAATTTTTGCATCTGTGTTCATCAGAGATATTGGTCAATAGTTTTCTTTCTTTGTATTGTCTTTGCCAGGCTTTGGTGTTGGAATAATGTTGGCGTCCTAGAACGAGTTATGAAGTATTGCTTCTTCTTCAATATTTTGGAGGAGTCTGAGGAGGATATGTGTTTATTATTCTTTGAATGCTTGTTAAAACTCACTGGTGAAATGATCTGTTCCATGGCTTTTGCTTTTAGGGAGATAATGGATAGTCATTTTAATCTCTTTACTATGAATTGGTCTATTTAGATTATCGAGATTTCCTTGGTTCAATCTAGGTAAGCTATAAGGTTCTAGAAACTTGTCCATTTCTTCTAGGTTGTTAAATTTAGTGGCATAAAATTCTTCATAAGATTTTCTTATAATCCTATGTATTTCTTTGGTATCAGTGGTAATTTCTGCCATTTCATGTCTAAGTTTGGATAATTGTGTCCTTTGTTTTCATCCTTTGATTAGTCTTGCCAAGTTTTGTCAATTCTGTTGACTTTCTCAAAGAACCAGCTCTTTGTAATATTCATTTTTTCTATTGTCCTCCTGTTCTCTAATTGGTATAGCTCTGCTTTAGTTTTTATCATTTCTTTTCTCCTGCTGACTTTGGGGATTTTGTGCTCTTCTATTTCTAGTTCTCTAAGATGGTATGTTAAGTTGTTTCCTTGTGATTTTTCTTGTTTCTTAAGACAGGCCTGTATTGACATAAATTTCCCTCTAATCACTGCTTTCGTTGTGTCCAAATAATTCTGGTATGTTGTGTTTTCCTTGTCAGTAATTTGCATACATTTTTTAATCTCATCTTTTATTGTTCTTTTATTCAGTCCTTTTTCAATGAGCTGTTGTTAATCTCCATGTATATATGTTTTTTTCTGCTTTCCTTTTACAGTTGATCTCCAATTTCAAAGCGTGTTGGTCTGAGGATACACATGGTATAATTTCAATATTCTTGAATTTGCTGAGGCTACTTTTGTATCCCAGCATGTGTTCTATCTTTGAGAATGTTCCATGTGCACTAGAAAAGAAGGAATAGTCTCCTTTGCTGGATGAAGAGTCCTGCAAATATCAATTATGGCCAGTTGCTATAATGTGTCATTGATTGCTGATGTTTCCTTATTTATTTTCTTTTTAGATGATCTGTCCACGGCTGTTAGTGCGGTGTTTAAGTCTCCCACAATGATTGTGTATTCATCAGTTTCTCCTTTCAAATCTGTTAGTAGTTTCTTTGTCTGTTTTGGTGCATCCTGGTTAGAAGCATATATATTAATAAATGTCAAGTATTATTGTTGTTGTATCGTGCCTTTTATCATTATGTAATGTCCATCCTTGTCTTGTAGTATCCCTTTTAACCTGAAGTTTATTTCATTAGGTATAAGTATGGCAAGTCCTGCTTTTCTCTGGTTACCAGTTGGTTGAAGTATTGTTTCCCATCCTTTCACTCTGAATCTGTGTTTGTCCTTATGGCTGAGGTGGGTTTCTTGGAGACAGCATATAGATAGATTCTGTTTTTGGATCTAGTCTACTACTGTGTGTCTTTTTATTGGTGTTTTCGGTCCATTAACATTTAGAGTGATGATCGATATAGGAGGATTTCCTGTGACCATTACTTATTTCTTTGTTTGATTTGTTTTATTTTTGTTTCTTTCCTGTTGCTCCAACTTTGTTCCATTTTTCATGATGTTTTGTTTCAGGTCGAAGAGACTCCTTCAGTATTTCTTGGAGTGCTGACCTTGTCCTGGCAAATTCCCTCAGTTTCTGTGTGTCTGAGAAGGTCATTATTCCACCTTCATATCTGAAAAATAATTTTGCTGGATAAATCATTCTTGGCTATAAGTTACTCTCTTTTCAGTTTTTTTTATATTGGATTCCACCCTCGTGTGGCTTGCTGCATTTCTGCTGAGAAATATGATGCCATCCTGATGGGTTTTCCTCTAAAAGGTATAGTTCTTGTTTCCCTGGCTGCCTTGAGAGTTGTGTCTTTCTCTTTAGTTTTGGCTATCTTTAGTACCATGTGTCTTGGAGAAGATCTGTTAGGGTCCAGGTTTCCAGGGGAACTGTTTTCTTCTTGAGCTTGGGATCCCAGATCTTTCCATGTGTTTGGAAATTTCTCATGTACTATTGGTCTGAGTGTGCTCTCTGTAGAATGCTCTACCCGTTCTTAGATCTCTATTATCCTCATGCTGTTTTGTCTCATGGAGTCAGAAAGTTCTTGCAGAATTCTTTCAATGCTTTCGCTTCTATATTCCCTCCCTTCTGCTTTCTTAACTCTTTCCATGTTCTGATCTTCAATATCACTAAGTATTTCCTCCATGAGGTTGGCCCTGTTTCCTATGGAAATATTTTGTTTCTCACTTATTTTATTGTATTATTTATCTCTCAGATTTCTATCTCAATCTTTCTTAAGGTTTGAATTTCTGTGTTAAATTGTTCCTTTTCTTCTTGGAGTAGTTTTTTTTTTTTTATGTCATTCATCTCCTTATTTATGCTGTTTATCTCAGTGATGGTGTTCTGCCAGTATGTTTTCATTTCTCTCAAAGTCCTTAGCATGGCTAGTTGAAATTCTCTCACTTATTCCTGAAAATTCTAGATCTAAGATGCTGTCTTGATAAATTTCCTGATCTTTTTGAGGAGTTTTAGTTTTAAGGAATTCATCCTGTATGCTGGGTTCTTCCTGATTGACATGAGGGCGTTATGTTCAGTAATAGTGCACCAAAGCCCAGATTGGTACTTTTGTGGTGTCTTGGTGTAGGGCAGACGCAAGGTGGCAGTTTGGGGGGCAAGTTCTAGGGAGTGAGGATTTTTCTATTTCTTATTTCTGGTCTCTGGCTACATTTGGATTCAGTGTTCATCTATCATGGTCCTTTCGCTTCCTGCATTTAGTTGGTTGGGGAGGCTGTAGGAAAGGAAAGATGCCAAAAAAAGGTACACTGGGCCAACTCCTTTTTCTGCCCTATGCTGGGAAAGCTGGGTGATGCGGGCCGAGGCTCCTCTTGCTGGCTGGGGTGAATGTTATAAATACCGCCTTTCTTTCCAGGCCTGCTCCAGTGACCAAGAGTTGGGGCACAGTCTGTGGATTCGAACTGCTTTTAGGAGCCAGGGGCATGCGAGCAGGCATGCACACAATTCCGAAGCTGTTGTTTTGATCCCGCGGTAGAAAGGGAGCCAGTTTTTCTTTGCAGCTGGTGGTATGGGAACTGCATCCCATTCAGGAGCCGCACGAGTAGCGCCAGCAGCAGGTCAACCTTCACAGCGGGCAGGCATGGAAGCAGCAGCCTAGTGCAGGGGTCGTTCGCTGTCCGCTTGGCAGCCGGCTAGCCCCCGCAGTGTGCCGCAACCAGGAACTGCAGGCTGTGACCAGGAACCCCAGGCCTCCGCAGGAGCCGTGCGAGCCTGCGTTGTGTTTCCCAAAAGAGCCTAGGGTCGCAAAGTCGTCTCTGCAGTTCAGAGTCCTTGTTCTGCCCTGCTAAAATGAAAAGTTACAGAAGATGGCTCCCAAGCTCTGTCCCCAACTCGCCGCTCCAAATTCCACTTCCCCAGACCAGCTCCCCAACAACTCCGACTATCCTGCCATTTTGCTATGGCTTTTCCTCTTGTCACCACTTGTCCTTCTCCCCATCCCTTGCACTGCACTGCTCCTGGATGGTCACCCACGATCGAGTCTTGTTGTGATCTGTCTTTGATCCCTCCTCTCTCTCCGACTAGCCCACTTCTCTCCAACCTTCAGGTGTTTACTTGCAATACATGGATTTCTCAACTGCTGTTTTTGTCACTCAGAGTCCTCTTCCTTGAGTCCTGGGGTCCGTTCAATTGTGTTTTCTGGGAAAGGCTTTAGGGACCTCCTCTCCAGTCACTATCTTGCCCTCCAACCTCGAAGCATTGAAGAGATTTTTATGAACATTAACAAAATTAAAAGGTTATATTTAATTTGTGGATCCAGCAGCAGTTATTCATGTAATGTGTTCTCTTCTTGTTATTGGATGACCCTGACTATTGACAGAATGTGGAAAGTTCATGAGGGATCTGAAAATCCAAGTTGGAAAGTTTTATTCAAAGAGAGAAGTATGGGCATGGCAGATTAATGTAGCAGGGTCCAAGGCATATAGTTGCCCTGAACTTTGGGTTAGCTCTTCTTATACAGAAAACGTCCAGGCAGATTCTTCAATATCAAGATGTGGTCACCTGTAAAAAATCACAGGTAGAATCGGGCCACAGGAAACTTTTCCTTGCAGCTAGCCAATCTCAGATAAGCTTGTTTTCCATGGTCAGGCTCACTTTAGACAGAGCAGTAGCTATATGAGTTCTTTTATTTGCAGCTAACTAAGCTCAGCTAAACTTGTTTCCTCCTAGCCCCCTCAAGTTTATTTGTATTAACTCCTTTGCTGTCTAATCACTGTCATCTGCAGAAATTCACAGTTCCTTCTTGAGAACATGTGGCACACATAAAAACAATCACTATGCTGGATTTCATTTAACATCTAACTTTATTTCAACTTTCAAAGGTAATTGAAACCTGGCATTATTACAGTGAAGAGTCAAATTTCAATAAAATATGTGGGTCATCCTTTAGAATTTTCCTCAAGAAAAGCAAAAGAAAAATCAGGATTTACCAAGCAAAGGACTAACAGATCTTTGAGTAGAATAGAAGTGTTGAGTTAACTGGGTGTTTTAAATTATCACTTTCACTAAAAACAATCATTTACATGAGTGGTATCTAACACTTTGACTGCCCTGGGCCACATTGGAAATGGAATTGTCTTGTGTAACACATAACATACACTATTACTAACAATAGCTCATAAGCTATAACAAAAAAATGCCAGAAAATATAGCATTTTATGTATTTGTATTGTGCTACATTCAAAGCCATCCTGGGTCACAGGTTGGTCAGCCCTGCCTTATATGAAACTTGTTGGATATTTTACTTCTAAAACGTTGGAAGAAAATTTTTAAAATTCATTTTTATATTTAGACTTATTGGGGTGACATCTGTTAGCAAGGATAACAGGTTTCATGCATACTATTCTACACTGCATTGTTAACTTATTGTATAAGAAGTTCACCACCCAATGTGAGTTCTCTTTCCATCACCATATATTTAGCTTCCCCTCCGTCCTCCCACATCCCCTCCCCTTTTTCCCCTCCCCAACCCACTCATTCTATAATAAACATTGAACTACTGATTATGTCCATGGGTTGGTGTTTGTTTGTTCCTTTCTTATCCCTTTGTTACTTTCAGTTTTATATTCTGCACATGAATGAAGTCATACAGTTCTTTGTTTTTTCTGTCTGACTTATTTCACTAAGTATGATGAACTTCAGGTCCATCCATTGTGTTTCAAATGACACTATTTTATCTTTTCTTAAAGCTGAGTAATATTCCATTTGTGTGTATGTATGACAGCTTCTTTATCCAGTCATCTGTCGCAGGGCACTTTGGTTGTTTCCATGTTATGTCCACTGTGAACAGCACTGCAATGAACATTGGGGTACATAAGTCTTTGTGGACTAAGGTTTTCAGGTGTTTTGGGTAGACCCCTAGAAGAGGGATTGCTGGCTCAAATGGTCACTACATTCCCAGTTTTCTGAGGAAACTGCACACTGCCTTCCACAGTTGTTGTACCAGTTTTAATTCCCACCAGCAGTGTTCCAGAGCCCCTTTTGCTCCACATCCTTTCCAGCATTTGTTATTTCTTGTCTTGTTGATAAGAGCCACTCCAACAGGTGTGAGGTGATACCACATTGTGATTTTGATTTGCATTTCCCTGATAGTTAATGTGATTGAGCAGTTTTTCATATGTCTGCTGGCCATCTGTACTTCTTCGTGGGAGAAGTGCAAGTTTAATTCTTCTGCCCAGTTTACAATTGGGTTGTTTGTTTTTGTGTTATTAAATCTTATTTGTTCTTCATATATTTTAGATATTAGACCCTTATGGGATGCGTTATTTGGAAATATTTTCTCCCATTCAGTTGGCTGTCTCTTTGCCTTGATGATGGTTTCTTTTCCTGTGCAGAAGCTTTATAGTTTGATAAAATCAATTCATTTATTTTTGCGTTTACTTCCCTTGCCTTTGAGGTCAGGCTCATGAAGTCTTCCTTGAGTCCTAGGTCTATGAGTTTAGTACGAATGTTTTCTTCTATATAATTTATTGTTGCAGGTCTGATATGAAGGTCTTTAATCCATTTCGAGTTAATTTTTGTATATGGAGAGAATTCACAAATCAAGTACATTTTTTGCACATATTATTCCTGTTTTCATAGAACCACCTACTAAAGAGGCTGTCTTTTCCTCATTGTATGTTTTTTTGGTATTTTATCGAAAATTATTTGTCCATAAATTTGTTTGTTTATTTCTGGGTTTTCAGTTCTATTCCATTGGTCTATATTTCTGTTCTTCTGCCAGTACCAAGCTGTTTTGACTATTGATGCTTTGTAATAGAAATTGAAGTCAGGGAATGTAATGCCTAGAGCCTTATTCTTTTTATTTAGTATTGCTTTGGCAATTCGAGGTCATTTATCGTTCCATATGAATTTACTAATACTTTTATCCATTTCATGAAAGTATGATTGAGGAATTTTCATGTGAATTGCATTAAATCTGTAGATTGCTTTAGGCAGAACATCCATTTTAACAATGTGAAATTTTCCTCTCCATGAACAGGGGATATTTTTCCACCTCGTAAAGTCTCTCAATTTCTTTCAAAAGTGTCTTATACTTTTCTGTGTATAAGTCTGACACTTTCTTCATTAACTTAATTCTCAGGTATTTCATTCATTTTGTTTTGATAGCAAATGGAATTGATTCCCTCATTTCTTTTTCTGTGGATTTGTTGTTTGTATATAGGAAAGCTGTCGATTTTTTTACATTTATTTTGTATCCTGCGACTTTATTATATTCGTTTATTGCTTTCTATAGTTTCCTGGTAGAATCTTTGCAATGTTTTATATGAGGCGTCATGTCATCGGCAAATTGTGACAATTTGACCTCTTCTTTCCAAATTTGGATATATTTGATTCCTTTCTCTTGCCCGATTGCTGTGGCTAGAAGTTCCATTACTGTATTCAATAACAGTGGTGACAGGGGGCATCCCTGTATTGTTCCTGATTTTAAGGTCATAGGCTTCAGCTTTTCCCCATTGAGTATGATGTTAGCCGAGGCCTTGTCATATATGGCCTTTATTATTTTGAGATGTTTTCCTTCTATACCTATTTTATTTAGTGTTTTGATCATAAATGGATGCTGTATCTTGTTGAAAGCTTTTTCTGCATCAATGGGAAATGGTCATACGTTCTTTATCTTTGATTTTGTTTATGTGGTGTATCACATAGATTGATTTTCATATGTTGAACCGTCCTTGTTCTCCTGGGATGAATCCCACTTGATCTTGATGTATGATCTTTTGATGTCGATATATTCTGTTTGCTAATATTTTGTTTAGAATTTTTGCATCTGTGTTCATCAGAGACATTCGCCTATAGTTTTCTTTCTTTGTATTGTCTGTGCCTGGCTTGGTTATTAGAGAAATGTTGGCTTCCTAGAACGAGTTAGGAAGTATTGCTTCTTCTTCAATTTTGTGGAGGAGTCTGAGGAGGATAGGTGTTTATTATTCTTTGAATGCTTCGTAAACTTCACTGGTGAAACGATCTGGTCCATGGCGTTTGCCTTTAGGGAGATTATGGATAGTCATTTTAAACTCTTCACTATGAATTGGCCTATTTAGATTATCGTGATCCTGTTGGTTCAATCTAGGTAAGCTATAAGGCTCTAGAAATTTGTCCATTTCTTCTAGGTTGTTAAATTTAGTGGCATAAAGTTCTTCATAAGATTTTCTTATAATCCTATGTATTTCTGTGGTATCAGTGGTAATTTCTCCCCTTTCATTTCTAATTTTGGATATTTGTGTCCTTTCTTTTCATCCTTTGAGTAGTCTGCCAAGGTTTTGTCAATTTTGTTGACTTTCTCAAAGAACCAGCTCTTTGTAATATTCATTTTTTCTATTGTCTTCCAGTTCTCTAATGGGTATAATTCTGCTTTAATTTTTATTATTTCTTTTTTTCTGCTGACTTTGGGTTTTGTGTGCTCTTCTATT
Source organism: Lyroderma lyra (assembly GCA_004026885.1). Taxonomy (NCBI): domain Eukaryota; kingdom Metazoa; phylum Chordata; class Mammalia; order Chiroptera; family Megadermatidae; genus Lyroderma; species Lyroderma lyra. The sequence continues at coordinate 4,741 of PVJL010019197.1, read as the reverse complement.
TCTAGTTCTTTAAGATGGTATGTTAAGTTGTTTCCTTGTGATTTTTCTTGTTTCCTAAGACATGCCTGTATCGATAAAAACTTCCCTCTTATCACTGCTTTCGCTGTGTCCCAATAATTCTGGTATGTTGTGTTTTCATTGTCAGTAATTTGTATGTATTTTTTAATCTCATCTCTTATTGTTCTTTGATCCATTCCTTCTTCAATGAGCCTTTTTGATCCCCTTGTATATGTGTTTTTTTCTACTTTCCTTTTACAATTGATCTCCAATTTCAAAGCATGGTGTTCTGAGGATACACATGGAATAATTTCAATGTTCTTGAATTTGCTGAGGCTACTTTGTGTCCCAGCATGTGGGATATCTTTGAGAATGTTCCATGTACATTTGAAAAGAAGGAATAGTCTCATTTTGCTGAAGAGTCTTGCAAATATCAATTATGGCCAATTGCTGTAATGTGTCATTCAGTGCTGATGTTTCCTTATTTATTTTCATTTGGATGATCTGTCCATGGCTGTTAGTGTGGTGTTTAAGTCTCCCACAATGATTGTGTATTCATCAGTTTGTCCTTTCAAATCTGTTAGTAGTTTCTTTGTCTATTTGGTGCATCCTGGTTAGGAGCATATATGTTACTCAGTGTCAAGTATTATTGTTGTTGTATTGTGCCTTTTATCATTATGTAATGTCCATCCTTGTTTTTTACTATCCCTTTAAACCTGAAGTTTATTTCATTAGGCATAAGTATGGCAACTCCTGCTTTTCTCTGGTTATCATTTGGTTGAAGTATTGTTTCCCATCATTCCACTCTGATTCTGTGTTTGTCCTTATGGCTGAGGTAGGTTTCTTGGAGAGACACATAGATAGATTCTGTTTTTGAATCTAATCTGTTACTGTTTGTCTTTTTATTGGTGTTTTCGGTCCAATAAGATTTAGAGTGATGATCGATATAGTAGGATTTCCTATGACCATTACATTTCTTTGTTTGATTTGTTTTATTTTTGTTTCTTTCCTGTTGCCCCAACTTTATTCCATTTTTCCTGATGTTTTGTTTCAGGTCGAAGAGACTCCTTCAGTATTTGTTGGAGTGCTGGCCTTGTCCTGCCAAATTCCCTCAGCTTCTGTGTGTCTGAGAAGCTCTTTATTCCACCTTCATATCTGAAAAATAATTTTGCTGGATAAATTATCCTTGGCTATAAGTTACTCTCTTTTCAGTTTTTGTATATTGGATTCCACCTTCTTCTGGCTTGCTGCATTTCTGCTGAGGAATATGATGCCATCCTGATGGGTTTTCCTCTAAAAGTTATAGTTCTTGTTTCCCTGGCTGCCTTGAGAATTGACTCTTTCTCTTTAATTTTGGATATCTTTAGTACCACGTACCTTGGAGAAGATCTGTTAAGGTCCCGGTATCTGTTTCCTTCTTGAACTTGGGGTTCCAGATATTTCCATAGGTTTGGAAAGTTCTCATCTACTATTTGTTTGAGTGTGCTCTCTGTAGAATGCTCTACCCCTTCTAAGATTTTTATTATCCTGATGTGGTTTTGTCTCATGGAGTCAGATAGTTCTTATAGAATTCTTTCAATCCATTTGTTTCTATATTCCCTCCCTTCCTCTTTCTTAGCTGTTTCCATGTTCTGATCTTCAATATCACTAATTATTACTTCCATGTGGTTGGCCCTGTTTCCTATGGCAGTATTTAGTTTCCCACTTTTTTTATTGTATTATTTATCTCTCACATTTCTATGTCAGTCTTCCTTAGGGTTTGAATTTCTTTCTTAAATTGTTCCTTTTGTTCAACGAAGTATTTTTATGCCATTCATTTCCTTTTTTATGTTGTTTATCTCAGTCATAGTTCTCTGCCAGTATGTTTTCATTTATCTCAGAGCCTTTAGAATTGCTACTTGAACTTCTCTGTCACTTATTACAGAAACTTCTAGATCTAAGATGCTGCCTTGATAAATTTCCTCACCTTTTTGAGGAGTTTTAGTTTTAAGGAATTCATCCTGTATGTTGGATTCTTCCTCATTGACATGAGGGCGTTATGTTCAGTAGTAGTGCACCAAAGCCTAGATTGGTCCTTTTGTTGAGTCTTGGTGTAGGGCAGACACAAGGTGGCCCTGTGGGGGACAAGTTTTGGGAGAGAAAGGTTGTCTATTTCTTCTTTCTGGTGTCCTGGTACATTTGGAGTCAGTGTTCATCTGTCATGGTCCCTTCGCTTCCTGCATTTAGTTGGTTGGGGAGGCTGTAGAAAAGGAAAGATGCCAAGAAATGGCACACTGGGACAACTCCTCCTTCTGCCCTATGCAGGGGAAGCTTGGCGATGCGGGCCGAGGCTCCTCTTGCTGACTGGGGCAAATGCTATAAAAACCGCCTTTGTTTCCAGGCCTGCTGCAGCGACCAAGTGTTGGGGCAGAGTCTGTGGACTCGAACTGCTTTTAGGAGCCAGGGGCAGGCGAGCAGGCACGCACACAATTCCGAAGCTATAGTTTTGATCCCGCGGTAGAAAAGGAGCCAGTTTGTCTTTGCAGCGGGCGGTATGGTAACGGCAGCACGAGCAACACCAGCAGCAGGTCAATCTTCACAGCGGGCAGGAATGGAAGCCACAGACTTGTGCAGGGGTCGTGCGCTGTCCAATTGGCAGGTGGCTAGCCACCTCAGTGGGCTGCAACCAGGCACTGTAGGCTGCAACCAGGAACCCCAGGCCTGCGCAGGAGCCGTGCGTGCCTGCATTGTGTTTCCCAAGAGAGCCTAGTGCCACAATGTCATCTCTGCAGTTCACAGTCCTTGCTGTGCCCTGCTAACACTCAGAAGTTACAGAGGCTGGCTCCCAAGCTCTGTCCCCAACTTGCCACTCCAAATTCCAGCTCCCCAGACCAGCTCCCCAACGACTCCCACTGTTCTGCCCCTTTGCTAGGGCTTTTCCTCTTGTCACCTCTTGTCCTCTACCCCTCCCATGCACTGAACTGCTCCTGGATGGTCACCCACGATCGGGTCCTCTTGCGATCTGTCTTTGATCCCTCCCCTCTCTCCGACTCGCCCCTTTCTCTCCAACCTTCAGGTGTTTATTGGCAATACATGGATTTCTCATGGCTGTATTGGTCACTCAGAGTCTTATTTCTTGGATCCTGGGGGCCGTTCAATTGTGTTATCTAGGAGACGCTTTAGGGCCCTACTCTCCTTTCACCATCTTGCCCTCCAACCTCCAAGCATTGAAGAGATTTTTATGAACATCCACAAATTTAAAAGGTTACATTTAATTTGTGGAACCAGCCACAGTTGGTCATGTAATGTCTTCTCTTCTGGTTATTGGATGCCCCTGAGTATTGACAGAATGTGAAAAGTTCATGAGGGATCTGAAAATTCAAGTTGGAAAGTTTGATTCAAAGAGAGAAGAATGGGCATGGCAAATTTATGTAGCAGGGTCCAATGCACACAGTTGCCCTGAACTTTGGGTTAGCTCTTCTTATACAGAAAATGTACACGCAGAATCTTCAATATCAAGAAGTGGTCACCTGTAAAAACTCACAGGTAGAATCCGGCCACAGTATATTTTTCCTTGCAGCTAGCCAAGCTCAGGTAAGCTTGTTTTCCGAGATCAAGCTCACTGTAGACAGAACAGTAGCCATATGAGTTCTTTCATTTGTAGCGAACTAAGCTGAGCTAAACTTAGTTCCTCCTAGACCCCTCAAGTTTATTTGCATTAACTCTTTTGCTGTCTAATCATTATCATCTGCACAAATTCACACTTCCTTTTGAGAACATGTGGGACACATAAAAATCATCACTATGCTGGATTTCATTTAACATCAAATTTATTTCAACTTTCAAATTTCATTAAAACCTGGCACTATTACTGTGAAGAATCAAATTTCAATAAAATAAGTGTGTCATCTTTTAGACTTTTCCTAAGAAAAAGCAAAAGAAAAATCAAGATTTACCAAGCAAAGGTCAAACAAAACTTTGAGTAGAATAGAAGTGTTGAGTTAAACAGGTGTTTTGAATTATCACATTCACTAAAGGACAATCGTTTACGTGAGTGGTATCTAACACTTTGGATTCCCAAGGCCATGTTAGAAATAGAATTGTCTTGGGTAACACATAAAATCCAATAGTACTAACAATAGCTCATAAGGTATAACAAAAGAATGCCACAAAATATTACATTTTAAGTATTTGTATTGGGCTACATTCAAAGCCATCCTGGGCCACAGGTTGGTTAGGCCTGCCTTATATGCAGCTCGTTGGATATTTTACTTCTAAAACATTGGAAGAAAATTTTTAAATTTCATTTTTATTGTTAGACTTATTGGGGTGACATCTGTTAGCAAGGATAACATAGGTTTCATGCATACAATTCTACAGTGCATTGTCAACTTATTGAATAATATGTTCACCACACTGTGTGAGTTCTCTTTCCATCACCTTATATTCAGCTTCCCATCCGTCCTCCCACACCCCTTCCCCTTTTGCCCCTCCCTAACCCACTCATTCCCAAATAAACATTGAACTACTGTTATGCCCATGGGTTGATTTTTTGTTGGTTCATTTCTTATCTCTTTGTTCCTTTCAGTTTTATATTCCGCATATGAGTGAAGTCATACAGTTCTTTGTTTTTTCTGTCTGACTTATTTCGCTAAGTATGATGATCTTCAGGTCAATCCATTGTGTTGCAAATGACAGTATTTCATGTTTTCATTTTTCCTTTTTCCCTTTTTTTTTTTTTTTGTATGTGGTTAGCTCTCTAGAT
>PVJL010019196.1:0-14340 GCA_004026885.1 Lyroderma lyra | reverse complement strand
AACAAACAAAAGTCCTGGACTTAACAGGTAGATTTTACCAAACATTCAAAAAAGAATTAACACCTATACTTCTCAAACTATTTCAAAAAATCCAGAAACAGGGCAGGCTCCCAAACTCATTTTAAGAAGCCACCATTACCCTGATTCCAAAACCAGGTAAAGACAGAACAAAAAAACAACAAACAAAACTACAGGCCAAAATTATATGGTCATTTCGATAAACACAGAAAAAGCATTTGACAAAATTGATCACTCATTTATGATAAAAATCTCAGGAAGGTGGGAATAGAAGGGACATATCTCAATTTAATAAAGACTATATATGATAAATTACCAGCTAACAATATATTCAATGGGGAAAAGCTAAAAGCATTCCCCTGAAGGTCAGGAACAAGACAAAGATGCCCATTGTCACCACTCTTATTCAACATAGGACTGGAAGTCCTAGCCACAGCAATCAGACAAGAAAAACAAATGAAAGGCATCCAAATAGGAAAAGAAGAAGTAAAACTATCATTATTTCCAGATAACATGATACTGTATCTAGGAGTCTCAAAGATTCAGCCCCAAAATTATCGGAACCGGTAAATGAATTTAGTCAGTAGCAGGATACAAATTCAATATACAGAAATCAGTGGCATTTTTATACAACAATAACAAATTAGCAGAAGGAGAAATTCAGAAAATAGTCCCATTTACAATTGTGTAAAACAATAAAATGTAATACCTAGGAATAAATTTAAGCAAGGAAGTAAGAGACCTGTACTCAGAAAATTATAAGACACTGAAGAGAGAAGTCAAAGAAGACACAAATAAATGGAAACACACACCACACTCATGGATAGGAAGAATTAATATAGTGAAAATGTCCATAAGACCCAAAGCAATCTATAGATTCAATGCAATTCCCATCAAAATACCAAAGGCATTCTTCACAGAAATAGAAGATATAATCCTAAAATTTATATGGAACCATAAAAGACCTAGAATAGCCACAGCAACCCTGAAAAAGTACAAAGTTGGAGGAATCATGCTACCAGACATCAAATTACACTACAAGGCCACAGTTATTAAAATAGCATGGTATTGGCATAAAAACAGACACATAGATCAATAGAACAGAATAGAGCCCAGAAATAAATCCATGTCTATATGGCCAATTAATCAATGACAAAGAAAGCAATACATTTACACTGGGTCAAAGATAGTCTTTGCAACAAATGGTGCTGGGAAAACTCGACACATATGTGCAAAAAATAAAATTGGACCACCTTCTCACACCATATACAAAAATAAACTCAAAATGGATTAAAGACCTAAATATAAGACCTGAAGCCATAAAACTCCTAGAAGAAAATAGAGAAAGTAACCTCTCAGACATTACCATTAGCAATACTTTCAAAAATATATCCCCTTGGGCAAAAGAAACAAAGGAAAAAATAAACAAATGGGACTACATCAAACTAGAAAGTTTTTTTTATAGCAAAAGAAACCATCAACAACAATAAAAATCCCACAGAATGGGAGAAAATATTCACCTATGAGGCATCTGACAAAGGGTTAATATCCAAAATTTATCAGAACTTTATACAACTCAACACTAAAATAAACAAACAACCCAATTTCAAAATAAGCGCAAGACCTGAATAAACATTTCTCCAAGGAGGACATACAGATGGCCAATAGACACATGAAAAAATGTTCAACATCACTAATCATCAGAGAAATGCAAATCAAAACCAAAATGAGATATCACCTCACTCCTGTCAGAATGGCTCTCATCAATAAATCAAACAACAACAAATATTGGTGAGGATGTGGAGAAATGGGAGAAATTTTGCACTTCTTGTGGGACTACAAATTTGTCCAACTACTATGGAAAACTAAGAAGGTTCCTCAAAAAATTTTTAAAAATGGAACTATCATATGATCCAGCCATTCCACTCCTGGGTATTTATCCAGAGAAATCCAAAAAAGTAATTTAAAAAAATATGCACCCCTGTTCTTATGAAAGCATTATTCACAATAGCCAAGATATGGAAAGAATCTAAATGCGCATCAATAAATGATTGAATAAAGAAGCTGTGGTACATTTACACAATAGAGTATTAGTTAGCCATAAAGAACAAAGTCTTACCTTTTGCAACAACATAGATGGAACAAGAAGATACCATGCCTAAGTGACATTAGTCAGACTGAAAAAGACAAATACCATCTGATTTCACACGTATGTGGAATCTAAAGAACAGAATAAATGAACAATCAACATAGGAAAAAACAAAAAATTCAATTAAAAAATAGGCAGATCATCATGCTAAGAGAAATAAATCAGACAGAAAAAAACAAGAATTACATGATTCTACTCATATGTGGAATATAAAAACCACAAAGAAACAAAACTCATGGACACAGTCAATAATTTAGTAGTTATCTGAGAGTAAGAGGGGAGGGGATTGGTGAGAATGAACAAGGACACAAATATATGGCAAGGGAAAGAGAACTCAATTTGGGTGATGAACATAAAACAACACATAGAAGATGTAATGTAGAACTGTACACCTGGAACCTATGTAATTTTACAAATCAATGTCATCTCAATAAAGTTAACAGAAATAAAAAAATTTTAAAAGAAAATATATTAATTGGTATGAGATGTGGAGATATGTTTTCATCAAGGGAAATGAAAATATTAGCCTGGTTATTTCAGAATAAAAAGAGAGAAAGAATTTTACCTCTTATAAACGTAATTAAGATTTAACATCAATGATGTGTTTATATAAAGCTAAAATTTAATGTTATTTCTCTGCTAAAAGCACAATATTTTTCTATTCAATTTGTATGCTCTCAATAGGAAATTATAAAGGAAAAGCAAAGATTTTATGTTTATTTATATGAATTCTTATGCTCCTTATCATGAGGTCTTTAATTGCCTTGGTAAACCAACTCTTCCTAATATTAAGGAAACTAAATTTTTCTTGCAACTATGTAACCTTATGTATTTCATTTTTAAATCTATTGTTACTTTGGTTAAATGCATAATTAAGTATTGTTTTATTAAATATTCTTCACAATGACCTCTGATTCTATTTGATGAAATATTTTAAAACTCTTGATATGTTTGAAAAATCTCCAAGATCAGATTCTATATTGTCTTATCGACCTAGGAATAACTTTGAGATGTTCCAGAAGGCCCCTAAAACATTTCAAAGGAAATTTCTCTCTCTTCATATAGGGGAAATTAAACTAATTATGTTTATTTGGTATATTAAATACATGAGAAGCACTATCAAATAAATAATGCTAAATCTTTTATTATATTTATATAGATATGTTACTATGAATTTCTCACAATTATATAAAATTCCTAAAATGCTGACATGTCCTGAAAATGCTAAAAAGCTTAAAGTCTTTCTCTGTCTCTTAAAGTTGTAACTCTTATCATGTCTTTGAAATGTAGACACTCAGGAGGTAAATAAGATACTACCCACAGAGACTGAAGGAAATAAAATGTGACCTTTTTAAAAGACAGACTGTACTGTTTCCTTGCAGAAATTAATTTTAGAAGAACTTATGTTTTTTTCCAAAACTACTAAAAATTATTAAAGTTGAAATGAAATGACTGTACATGAAAATAGAATGTACATTTTCAATAGAAGGTATAAATTGTGAAGATGTATTTTTGTTGAGGGAAAGGAAAACAAAACTTGCTTTCTGGATAAGGTAGGATATAAAGGACATGGGGTTGTTTTTGTCTTGGGGTTTTTGGTTTTGTGTGATTGTTTTGGGGTTTTTTGGTTTGTTTGTTTTTTTAAATTTTTACTGTTAGACTTATTGGGGTGACATCTGTTAGCAAAAATTACATAGGTTTCAGGCATACAATTCTACAGTGCATTGTCAACTTGTTGTATAGTTCACCACCTAATGTGAATTCTCTTTCCATCATCTTATATTTAACTTCCCCTTTATCCTCTCCCATCTGCTCCCCTTTCTCCCCTCCCTAACCCACTCATCCCCAAATAAACATTAAACTATTGATTGTGTCCATGGGTTATTTGTTTGTTTGTCCATTTCTTTTTTTCTTTGTTGCTTTCAGTTTTATATTCCGCATATGAGTGATGTCATACAGTTCTTTCTTTTGTCTGTCTGGCTTATTTCGTGAAGCATGATGATCTCCAGGTCCATTCATATTGCAAATCGCAATATTTCATCTTTTCTATAGCTGAATAATATTTCATTGTGTATCATGTGTATCACAGCTTCTTTATCCAGTCATCTGTTGCAGGGTACTTGGGTTGTTTCCATGTTTTGGCCACTGTGAACAGTGCTCAATGAACATTGGGGTACAGAAGTCTTTCTGGACAAAGGTTTTCAAGTTTTTTGGGTAGATCTCCAGAAGGGAGATTGCTGGGTCATATGGTAACTCCGTTCCCAATTTTCTGAGGAACCTCCACAGTGGTTGCACCAATTCGCATTCCTACCAGAAGTGTGTGAGAGTTCGTTTTTCTCCACATCCTCTCCAGCACTTGTTATTCCTTGTCTTGTTGATAATAGCCATTCTAACAGGTGTGAGGTGGTATCTCATTGTGGTTTTGATTTGCATTTCCCTGATAACTAATGAGGATAAGCATTTTTTTCATATGTCTGCTGGCCGTTTGTCTTTCTTTGTGGGAGAAGTCTCTGTTTAGTTCCTCCACTCACTTTTTAATTGGGTTGTTTGTTTTTTTGTTGCTAAGTCTTATTAGTTCTTTATATACTTTAGATATTAGACCTTATCTGATGCATTATTTGTGAATATTTTCTCCCATTCAGTGGGCTGTCTCTTTGCCTTGTTGATGGTTTCTTTTGCTGTGAAGAAGCTTTTTAGGTTGATATAGTCACATTCATTTATTTTTGCTTTTACTTCCCTTGCACTTGAGGTCAGTTTCATGAAGTCTTCCTTGAGTCCTAGCTCTGTGAGTTTAGTACCAATGTTTTCTTCTATACAGTTTATTGTTGCACGTCTGATATGAAGGCCTTTAACACATTTTGAGTTAATTTTTACATATGGAGAGAGTTCACAGCTCAGGTTCGTTCTTTTGCATATGTTTTTCCAGTTTTCCCAGCACCACCTACTAAAGAGGCTGTTCTTTCCCCATTATATGTTTTTTGCTCCTTTATCGAAAATTATTTGTCCATAAATTTGTGGGTTTATTTCTGGGTTTTCAGTTCTATTCCATTGGTCTATATTTCTGTTTTTCTGCCAGTACCAAGCTGTTTTATCTATTGATGCTTTGTAATATAAATTGAAGTCAGTGAATGTAATGCCACCAGCCTTATTCTTTTTATGTATTATTGCTTTGGCAATTTGAGGTCTTTTATGGTTCCATATAAATCTAATAATTTTTTATCTATTTCACAAAAGTATGATTGTGGGATTTTAATGGGTATTGCATTAAATCTGTAGATTGCTTTGGGCAGAATGGCCATTTTAACAATGTTGAGTCTTCCTAGCCATGAACAGAGGATATTTTTCCACCTCTTAAAGTCTCTTCCAATTTCTTTCAAAAGTGTCTTATAGTTCTCTGTGTATAAGTCTATCATGTTCTTTGTTAAGTTAATTCCCAGGTGTTTCATTCTTTCTGTTGCGATAGCAAAGGGAATTGACTCCCTCATTTCTTTTTCTGAGGATTCATTTTTTGTATATAGGAATGCTGTTGATTTTTCTACATTGATTTTGTGCCCTGCGAATTTATTATATTTATTTATTGTTTCTAATAGTTTCCTGGTGGAATCTTTGGAATTTTTCATATAAAGGATCACGTCATCTGCAAATAGTGAAGATTGGTCCTTTTCTTTCCCAATTTGGATACGTTTTATTCTTTTCTCTTGCCTGATTGGTATGACTAGAACTTCCACTACTATATTAAATAGCAGTGGTGATGGTGTCATCCCTGTCTTGTTCCTGATGTTAGGGGAATAGGCTTCAGCTTTTCCCCACTTAGTATGATGTTACACAATGGCTTGTTATATATGGCCTCTATTATGTTGAGATACTTTCCTTCTATACCTATTTTATTTAGTATTTTGATCATAAATGGATGTTGTTTCTTGTCAAAAGCTTTTTCTGCATCAATTGAAATGACCATATGGTGTTTATCTTTTATTTGGTTTATGTGGTGTATCACATGGACTGATTTTCATATGTTGAACCATCCTTGTGCTCCTGGGATGAATCCCACTTGATCATGATGTATGATCTTTTTGATGCATTGTTGTATTCTATTTGCTAATATTTTTTTAGGATTTTTGCATATGTGTTCATCAGAGATAATGGTCTATAGTTTTCTTTTTCTGTGTTGTCTTTGCCAGGCTTTGGTATTAGGGTAATGTTGGCCTCATGAAATGACTTAGGAAGTATTGCTTCCTCTTCAATTTTTTGGAAGAGTCTGAGGAGAATAGTTGTTAATTCTTCTTTGAATGCTTGGTACCACTCATTGGTGAAACCATCTGGTCCAGGACTTTTCCTTTAGGGAGATTATGAATAGTCATTTCAATCTCTTTGCTATTGATTGTTCCATTTAGATTATCCAGTTCTTCTTGGTTTAGTCTAGGTAAGCTATAAGTTTCTAGAAACTTGTCCATTTCTTCTAGGTTTTTAAATTTATTGGCATAAAGTCCTTCATAATATTTTCTTATAATCCTTTGTGTTTCTGTGGATCAGTGGTAATTTCTCACCTTTCATTTCCATCTTTGGATATTTGTGTCTTTTCCTTTCGTCCTTTGACTAGTCTAGCCAGGGGTTTGTCCATTTTGTTGACTTTCTCAGAGAACCAGCTCTTTGTAATATTAATTTTTTCTATTGTCCTTCTGTTCTCTAATTGGTTTAGCTCTGCTTTAATTTTTATTATTTCTTTCCTTCTGCTCCTCTTTTTCTAGTTCTTTGAGATGGGATGCTAAGATGTTTGCTTGTGATTTTTCCTGTTTCTTCAGATAGGCCTGTAATGATATAAATTTCCCTCTTGTTACCATTTTCGTTGTGTCCCAATAATTTTGATATGTTGTATTTTCCTTGTCACTAGTTTCTATTATTTTTAAATTTCTTCTTTTATTTGTTCTTTGATCCAGTCATTTTTAAATAAGATGTTGTTTAATCTCCATGTATATGTGGTTTTTTCTACTTTCCTTTTACAGTTGATCTCCAATTTCAAAGCTTTATGGTCTGAGAATACACTTGGTATGATTTCAATTTTTTTGAATTTTCTGAGGCTACTTTTGTGTCCCAGCATATGGTCTGTCCTTGAGAATGGTCCATGTGCACTAGAATAGAACGTTATAGTAATTTTTGCTGGATGAAGTATCCTGTAAATGTCAATTATGTCCAATTGCTATAATGTGTCATTTAGAGCTGATATTTTCTTATTTATTTTCTGTTTCGATGATCTGCTAATGGCCGTTAAGGAGGTATTTAGGTTTCCTACAATGATTGTGCTTTTGTCAATTTCTCCTTTCAGATCTATTAGTAGTTGCTTTATATATTTTATTGCTTTCTGATTGGGAGCATGTATATTAATTAATGTCAAGTCTTCTTGCTATATTGTGCCTTTTATCACTATGTACTGACCATCTTTGTCTGTTGTTATGTTTTTTATCCTTAATTTTGTTTCATCAGATATTGGTATGACTACTAATATCTATTAGTATGGCTTTTTTTTCTGGTTACCATCTCTTTGAAGTACTGTTTTCCATCCTTTCTCTCTGAGTCTGTGTTTGTCCTTAATGCTGAGGTGTGTCTCTTGGAGACAGCATATGGATGGGTTTTGTTTTTTAATCCAGTCTGCTACTCTGTGTCTTCTTATTGGTGAGTTCAGTCCATTAACATTTAGATGATGATTGATATACGAGGACTTTCTATGACCATGACTTCCTTATTTTAATTTATTTTTTAATTTTTGTTTCTTTTTTTGTTGTCCCAACTCTATTCCATTTATTCTGGTGTTTTGTTTCAGGTCAGAGAGCCTCCTTCAATATTTCTTGAAGTGCCGGTTCATGCTGGCAAATTCCCTCAGCTTCTGTGTGTCTGAGAAGGTCTTTATTCCTTTCATATTTGGAGGATAATTTTGCTAGATAATTTATTCTTGGCTGGAAGTTTCTGTCTTTTAATATTTTGAATATTTGATTTTACTCCCTCCTGGCTTGTAGAGTTTCTGCTGAGAAGAAACTCTGATGCCAGCTTGATGAGTTTACCTCCAAAGGTTATAGTTCTTTTTTCCCTAGTGGCCTTGAGGATTGTCTCTTTGTCTTTGTATTTTTTGTTGTTGTTGTTTGTTTTGTTTTTTACATCTTCAGTACTATGTTTCTTGGAGATCTGGTAGGCTCCAGGTATCTAGGGGACCTATTTTCTTCTTGAATTTGGGGTTCCAGATCTTTCCATAGGTTTGGAAAGTTCTCGTCTACTATTTGTTTGAGTATGCTCTGTAGAGTGCTCTGATCCTTCTTCCAATCCTGTTATCCTGATGTTGTTTTGTCTCATGGTGTCAGATAGTTCTTGCAGAGTTCTTTCAATCCTTTCGGTTCTGTATTCCCTATCTTTCTCTTTCTGAGATGTTTCCATGTTCCAATCTTCAATATCACTAATTCTTTCCTCCATCTGGTTGATCCTGTTTCCAATGACAGTTATTTCATTTGTAACTTTCTTTATTGTATTATTTATCTCTCGAATTTCCATCTCATTCTTCCATATCATTTGAATTTTTTTGTTAAACTGTTCTTTTTGTTCACAGCTTTCCTTTCTGAGATCATTCATCTCAGCTATGGTGTTTTGTCAGTGTGTTTCATTTCTCTGAGAGCCTTTAAAATGGCTATTTTATATTCTTTGTCACTTAGTTCATAAATTTCTAGATCTATAAGATCCTTTTCTGGAGATTTTTCATCTTCTTTCTGAGCAACTTTAAATCCCAAGGTGCTCATAATATCTGTTGTGTTCTTCTTTGGCAAGAGGGCTTTATTTCCAGGAGAGCCCAGGAAATCAACCTTATTTTCTCATTAGGATTTTTGTGGTGTCTTGCTGTAGAGTAGACACTAGGTGGCATGGGGGGCAAGTTTGGGAGAGAGGCTAGGTGTTTAACCTATATCTCTGGTCTCCAGTGGTGTTTGGATGTAGGGATGAGGCGGTCTGTAGTCTCTTCACTTCCTGTAATTCTTTGGGGAAACTACAGGAGAAGTGGGAGGCCAAAAAAATGCAAACTGAGGCCCTGCCTCCACCTCCATTTTGCTGGGGAAGCTGGGGGAGACAGAGGATGCGGATGGGACGCAGGCTGAGGCCGTTCACATTGGTCGAGGCTAATTCTGTGAAAAACACTTTTGTCCCTTCTCCAGTGTTTTACTCCCCCCACCCCCAGTGTTTCAGCGATTCATTTCCATGGCAACTGCTCCTGCAGGAGCCCCGAACAAGGAGCAAGCCCCAAGGGCCCTGCTGCATGAGGGGCCTGTGGGCAGCCAAGGAGATAGCTGTGTGAGGAGGCTGTGTGCCTGCATCCAGGAGTTACGAGGTTGCTGAGAGGGTGCTGTGCAGCACTCGCACCACAAACCTAGGGGGACACCGTGCAATGGCACCGCATACACTTGTGCCTTGAACTGTGTGGGTGCCCAGAACTGCAATGCTGTATCTGGGGCCCTAATTTCGTCTGGAAGAGTTCAGTGCTTGCTCAGCTTCCTTGCTACTCAGAGCCTCACAGCTTGGCTCCCAGCCTCTATCTCCAACATGCTGCTTTTAGGCCCAGCTCCATCACAGTCTCCCCATGTTCCCCCGCTCTGGCTTCCACTCTTGTTGCTGCTTGGACTCCCCCATCCCTATATCATGCTGCTCCCTGTTTTCTTTCTACTTCCTTTAGTTAGTCATGTTGGTGTTGGTTCGTGATCCATCTCTTCTCCCTCCCTTCTCTCCCACTTGGCCCCCTCTCTCCAACCTTCAGATGTTTTCTTGTAATGTGTAGATTTCCCAGTTGTCTCTGTGTCACTCAGGGTTTCCCATGCTGTATCCTGGCTGGCCATTTAATTGTATTTTCCTGGAGAGGTGTTAGGAACCTTCTCTCTGGTCACTGCCATCCTGCTGATCACTTCCTCTATATTACTTTTATTCTTTGACTCAGTCATTCTTTATTAACATTTTGTTTAATCTCTATGTATTTGAAGTTTTTCCTGCTTTCTTCTTACAGTTGGCCTCCAATTTCAAAACTCTGTGGTCAGAGAATATGCTTGGCATTATTTCAATCTTCTGAAATTTGCTCAGGCTAGTTTTGTGTCCCAACATATGGTCTATCCTTGAGAATGTTCTATGTGCACCAGAAAAGAATGTATAGTCTGGTATTCTAGCATGAGAGGCTCTCTAAATGTCAATCATGGCCATTGGTCTAATGTGCCATTTAAGGTGGATATTTCCTTATTGATTTTCTGTTTGGATGATCTATCCATAGCTGCCAATGGTATATTTAGGTCCTCTACTATAATTGTGTTTTTGTCAGCTTCTTCATTTAGTTCTGTTAGTAGTCGCTTTATATATTTTGGTGCTTCCTGATTGGGACATATATATTGAAAAGTGTTATGTCTTCTTGTTGTATTGTCCACGTTATCATTATGATGTGTCCATCTTTGTCTCCTGTTACCTTTTTTATCCTGAGGTCTGTTTCTTCAGATGTAAGTATGGCTACACTCTTTTTTCTCTGGATGCCATTTGCTTTGAGTATCATTTCCCAGCCTTTGACTTTGAGTCTATATTGTCATTGCAGCTGAGATGTGTCTCTTGGAGGCAGCATATGGTTGAGTTTTGTTTTTTGAGCCAATCTGCTACTCTGTGCCTTTTTACCAGCCCATTTACCTTTAGGGTAATTATTGACATATGAGGGTTTCCAATAGCCATTTTATCTTTTCTGGTAGCTCAGTGTCTCCATTTTTTTTCTTTGTGCTTCTATCTTAGTTTGGTTGCATTCTATGATTTTTTTTTCTCTGCTTTCTCTTTTTTAATGTCATGTGTCTCAGTTCTGATTTTTTTCAAGTGGTTATCATTAAGTTTATGCAAAATAAAGTTTCATATATACAGCAGTCCTTTTTGTTCAGCATAAGTTTTCTCTCCATTCTCCATTGCAAATTCAGACTTTCACTCCCTCCCCTTTTATGTTTTTGTTGTCACAAATTATGTCTATTTATGCTGTGAGTTCTGTTTTTTTCTTGTTTTTATGTTTTTATTATCTTTGCCCTTTATGTTATGTTTAAGTGTTTAGTGCCCTGTTCTGTGTTGGGGTTATCATTTTCTGCTTCTATTTGTCTATTAGTAATCTTGCTTGTGGTTTTGTATCCTTTTGTCTTTTTTTGTTTTATGTTAAATAGCCTTCTTCAGTATTTCCTGTAATGCCGGTTTTGTGCTGGAGAATTCCCTCAGCTTATGTATATCTGGAAAGGTCTTTTTTTCCTCCTTTATATTTAAAGGATAACTTTGCAGAATATGTTTTTCTTGGCTGGTAATTTCTGTCTTTCAATAGTTTAAATATTTGATTCTACTCTCTTCTGGCTTGTAGAGTTTCTGCTAAAAAAATTCAATGATAATCTAGTGAGTTTTCCTTTGGAGGTTGGTGTTTTCTTTTCCCTGAATGTTTTGAGAATTCTTTTTTTTTTTTTTTTTTTTGGTCATTGCTTTGAGAGCTTAAATATAATGTGCCTCGCGGAAGGCCTTTTTGGATTGAGATAATTAGGTGTTCTTTTTGTTTTTTGGATTCAAGGATCCAGTTCTTTCCATAGCTTTGGGAAGTTGTCATTGACTATTTGAATAGACTCTCTGTGCCCTTCTCTCTCCTTCTGGTATACCCATTATTTTTATACTGCTCTTTCTGATGAAGGCAGGTAGTTCTTGTAGAGTTCTTTCATTTCTATTAACTCTCAAGTCTCTTTCTTCTTCCATCTGCATCATTTCCAGATTTCTATCATTGATATTACCAATTCTTTCCTCCATCTAATTAGCTCTATTTTCTAATTTCACTATTTTATTCTTCATCTCTTTTATGAATTCTTCAGCTTCAGAATTTCTACTTGGTTCATTTTTCAAAATTTCAAACTGTTTGGTAATGCATTCATTTTGTTCATTGATTTTATTTCTGAGTTCATTAAACTGCCTGAGTTTTCTTGTATCTTTTTGAGTTTTTCAGAACTGCAATCTTAAAATTTTTGTCATTTAAGTCACATAGGTCCATGTCTTTAAGTTTATTTTCTGGAGATTTAATTTTTTATTTTTATTTTTTTTCTGAGCTGCCTTGTTACATTGGGCCTTCACAGCAATTAATGGAATTTTCTTCCTGGGCAGGAGTGAATTCTCCAGCTGGTTGATGTGAAGAGGTCTTTTAGTTTGCTTCCCAGTAGATGGCGCTGGGGCATTTTATTTTTCTCTCTTGCACTGTTCCAGTTTCTCACTTGGTGGGAGCTTTCCTGGGCGGTGGGCTTCTCCTCTGTAACCAGGTCACCTTGGTCTCAGGGTACCACCCTCATGAGAGGATGTGGTGGCAATGGGGTTCTGAGCCCCTGAAATCTCAGTGCTGACCCTGCAGCTAAATGCAGTGTGTGCCTCAGCAGCCCTGAGTGCCCCTTTGCAGTCAGGGGTGAATGGTGGGAGCAGAGTGGGTTGGGAGTGACTGCAGGTGTGTTTGAGTGCTGTGGACTGCCAGGGCACAGCTGCCTCACCCCTACAGCTCTTACCTTGCCCCTGGAATTAGTTGCACTGTGCTTTGCCACTGAGGAATTGTCTCTCCAGTTCTGAAATCTATAGATCTTCTGTTCTTTAACCTAATAATTTTTGTTTGATTGGTTGGGTTTTGTTGTTGTTGTTGTTGTTGTTTGTTTTTTCTGGGGCCTGCTACTAACACTGGGAGGGTGTCAGATTGGTGAGCTCAGGGAAGTTGTGGGGAGGCAGCCAGGCTCTGTGGCTTTATTGTCTTCTGCCTGGCAGTGAGGGCTATTAGACTGCAGTTATTGCACTTCTGTATTTAGTCTTTGCCCTGAGGTCTCTCCTGGATTTCTGGGTTCTGCCATATTATATGCTGATCACTCAGGAGAAATTCCTGGGACTACAGAGAGTACACCTGCAGTCTCCATTCTCCCCTCTCCTCTTTCAGGACCACAGTGAGCTCAGGGCTGTGACTCGAACCATCTCCTACCATGACCCTTGTCTCTACTTTCCTCTTTCCTCCTGCCCTGTTCACCCTGATTAGATGTTTCAATGTGCAGATCTCTCAGACATGTTTGTGTGTTCCATAGGGAATTCTTTGTTGAATTATATGATAGCTCTTCAACTTGTAACTTAAAGGGGAGATATCAAGGAGCACCCTTCATGCCACCATGTTTCTGATGTCTCTCAACTTTTGGCATTTTAATTATGATGTGCTACTGGGTTCACCTTGTTTAGGCCTCTCTGCCTTTCCTGATCTTGTGTGTCTATTTCTTCTGGTTAGGAAAGTTTTCAGTCATTATTTCATCAGGTACATTTTCAATTCCTTTCTCTCTCTTTTTTTCTGTGGCCCCTATGATGCAAATCTTGGTATACTTGATATTGTCGCAGAATTCCCTTAAACTATCACTTTTTTTTTCTTTTTGGTGTTCAGATTAGGTGTTTTCTATCACCTAGTCATCCAGATTACTGATTTATATCCTCTGCTTCATCTAATCTGTTGTTATTTCCCTCTAATGTATTTTTCATTTCTGACTGGTTCTTTTTAATGTTCTCTATCTCCTTTTCTTTATGTTTTTTTAAATCTCTTTGTTGAAGTTCTCACTAAGCCTATACATTCTTCTCCAAAGTTAATTTAGCATCTTTACAATGAGTTTTTTAAATTCTGTATCTGTTAGTTTGCGTTTCTCTGTTTTTGTTTGGTTCTTTTTCTGGAGTTTTGTCCTGTTCTTTTCTTTGAAACATGTTTCTTTTTCTCTTTATTTTGGCTGATGGCTTATGTTTGTTTATGTGTCTTAAATACAGCTGCTATGTCTTTCAGTCTTGACAGAATGGACTTAATGTAGGTGTCTTATGGGATTTAGTGGCATATCTGCCTGGTCACCTGATCTGGGTGCTCCAGGAGTCTCCTCTGTGTGGGTTGTGTTTGCCTTTGTAGTTGGGTCTCAATTGTTGTTGGCACATCAGTGGGTGGGATTGACTCAAGCTGACCTGCTGTGAGGGCTTGTCACAACTATAGTGGATAGCTGTTGTGCAAGGGCTCATCTTATAGAGTGAGAGTTGCTTTAATGGGGCTCTGATGATGACCAACACTGCTGTTTTCATGTGTCAGTTGTGGACCTGATTGGGGGGACTTTATTGTGGTGTGAAACTGG
>PVJL010019195.1:0-14331 GCA_004026885.1 Lyroderma lyra | reverse complement strand
ATGGCGCCGACACCCGGGTCCCGTGCCAGAGGCCCCGCGGCCGGGAAGCCAAGCTCTGCGTGAAGCATCTATCGCTTCGGCTCCGTCTGGGCCTTTACTGGCTCCTCCGCTCACAGGAAAATTACGAGTTTTCCGTCTCGTCTCTTTGAAACCTTCCCGACGTCACAAAATAAAGGTGGACACGGAAAGGCTGAGGAGGAGTATGTCATCGCTCGTCTCCAGCCGTCCCCCCTCCCCCTGCGTTCCAACGTCTATTTTCCTCACTCCCAAGGCTCCCAGGTCCCAGGTTGGGGACCAGGAGCAACACGTCACTGGCTTTGTCAGAGACCTGGGGAGCGAGCTCTCACGCCGCCGCCTCTCCCAGAACACGCCTCGACCCGCGGCCAGGACGGACGACACGTGTCGCAGGCAGGCGCCTGTCACCCCATCCCAGCAGTCCTGGGGAGGCGGCCGGGCGGGAGGGGGAGCCGTGGGCCGGGGGAGGCCTCCCTGAGGGCCGGGGGGACGCTTTATAGGGAGGTCTGCAGCAGGAGGTTCGGGGGGGAGGCGGGCTGTGTGGCTGGAGGCGGCCCGCTAACGAAGTGCTGGCACCGCAGGCCTATGACGCCAGACCCCGTTGTCACGCGGGCCGTTCGCTGCCTCGTAAACTCGTAGGCAAGGAAGTGGGGGGTGGAACATTGGCTTCCAAAGCTACACACGATCAGCCGGCGTCAGCCTCCAGAGGACCAGCCAGCGCGTCTCCGGGGACCTCTCCGGAGTCCTGCCTCGCCCTGTCCCACTTTAAGTACTTACGGCACATCGTCTGGTCGGGTAGGGGCCTGCGGGCGGCAGACACGCCGTGTGGCCACGGGGAGAAAGGCCAGGGGGAGAGGCCAGGGGGAGAGGCAACGGGAAGGGACGTGAAGCGGAAAGGCGCCACACGAGGTCCCCTCGGCACGAGGCACGCAGACAGCCCCGCCTCACAGCCGCGTCTTTAAACCGCTGACGATTTTCCTATGTCTCCCCGGGTGCAACACGCCGTGCGGCTGCTGGAGACACAGCGCCCAGCACCGTGCCCCAAATTCTTGCTGAACGAGCACGGCCTAGAGCCAAGGTGACCAACCCAAATGCCACCTCCTTGGGAGGAAACGCGTGTGCCGTCCCCCCGCCCCGTGACGGACATGTGCAGCTGCAGGAGCTGGGGGAAGTGTCCCCTAGTGCGTGAAAAACACTGCCCGTTTGCCAACACGCCATTACTACAGCTTTCCCCCTTCGTACAAAAAGCTGATTCCCTCACATTCCACGCACGTGTCTGGTTCTGTAGGTCAGAAAACAAGGAAGAATTCTTGTTTGAGATAATAGAGACCACACTCCGTCTCAGACATAACCCTGAGTGGTGGGACACTGGAGACAGTCTCATTAAATCCCGGGAAAATGAAATAGCCACTACCCCCACCGTTTACCCCGGCGAGGCGTTCCAGCCAATGCAATAAGACATGACGGAGAAATAAGAAGCACGCCGTCTGGCAGCATTCCCCAGAACATCAAGCTGGGAACACAACGTTGCCGGAATGTTGCACAGAGTGAAACAGTATCTTTGCTGTCAGACGTCTCTGGGCTCGGGTCCTGACACTTACGACGAGACTCCAAGAGGGAACCCGCCCCACACGCCCCAACGTTTGCAACATCGAACAGGCCCCGCACGCCTCGGGCACGCTCTCTAGCCTTCAGGCGTCTCCCCCGCTTCCTTCCCGCGGAGCCCAGACTTCCTCTCTTAATCCCACATGACTCAGGGGACAGTCCCCCCATTCCCAGCTCTCGGAGGTGCCTTGAGCCCCAGCCGACCAGCCGACCCCACCGTCGTGCCAGATGATCTGTGGACACTCGGCGGGAAATGGTACTGACCCAGAGCGAAGGGTTGGACCTAAACTGACCCTAGTCACGATGAGAGAGAACCTTCCAGTCCACTGCTGGACACGTCTCCCCATCCGCATCCTGCTACATGCAATCCACGGAGCACAGAGCCACGGCTGACGCCGGCGTAACACCAGGATGCCAGCGGGTTTGGGGGTGCAGCGCCTTCTGGGGTGCACGGAGGAGGCAGGGAAAGAGCTGGAGGCCGTGCAGGGGCCACGGAGCCGCTAAACCCCTTCCACAGCCTGGGCGGCCCCCGCCTCCAGCAACTCTGTGCCCTCTGCGTCCTTCCTGGGTCGGGTCTCTTCGGTCATCGATGGACTTCTGCCAAGGAGCCAGCGATGTGACAGAAAGCCCCAAGGATGCACCCCTACGACTGCCGGTCCCCGTGGGACAAGCGCCAGCCTCTCTCTTGTGATGTTAACGCCCAATCCCAGGGAGGGACTCTGAGTGGCCAAGGTTGATCCCGTCCTACGCCTGGCCGAGCACCGTGGCCAACGGACGGGCGCAGGTCCCAGGGCCACAGGCACAGGTCACACGAGCTCCCCAGGTCCAAGGTGTCAGAGCACAGGGACTGCTCCAAGACGACGCCGAGGGGGGGAGGGGCGCCCATTCTCCTGGAGGACTCAGACGTGCTGTCCCCACCAGCAGGAAGGAAAGACGCCAGGCAAACGCAAACAAAAAACAAAAAAACAAAAACAGAATCTAGAAGATGCTCTAAATATAGCAAGTGTTTTTTATAGCTTTTCCCCTATTCGGCCGCACACGGCTCTCTTTGAAACTCCCAGTTGTGAATACAAGTCGCCAAGTGTCTTGACCTCGGCGTGGACCCTTCTCCTTCCGATGAGCCCGCCTTCCCGCTCTCAGAGGGTGACGAGCGTGTCTCTCGCCCTCGTCACGGGGCTAACGGGGGCGCATGGCCGTTTGCAAAGCGGTTCCAGCTCCCTCGGAATCGCAAGCAAATGCCGTGCGCGTCGTCAGGAAGCCAGGCGGACGCTCAGAATCGGGTCGGATCGTTGGCGTTTTCCGCAGTTTCCTCTTTTCCTTAAAGTCACACTGAAAGCTTGAAGAAGCAGATCACGTCTCGGTAACCTTAATTATGCAAATGAAGTGTCTGCAGCGTTGGAGGAAGAGGATGGATCCTATTCCCGTCGATCAGCTCCAGGTGAAGGGGTAAATCCTGCTGCGAGGCCATCGGAGAAGCCAGTGAAAACTGGGAAAACGTGTAAACGACACCGGCCAGGAACCGCGCGGGAAGGGCTGTCACCACCGCCGCGCCCAACCCTGACCGAGCGGAGGCCACGCCCAAAGGCCCAGGGCCACCAGATCTCGGCCTCGACGCCACTTCCTGGTACAAAAGACGTCGGGCAGGCACGAGAAGGCACTCCAGACACTGCAAACTGTCATTGTCACGCCACCATGGGCGCGTGCGGGCTGCCACCAGGAAATACAAACAGATGCGCAAAACCTTCATCCTTCGGTCGCACTCGCCTGCCACGTGTGCCACGTTCCTCGCCTGCTGGAGAGGTCCCTGTGCCCACGACGTGCCCGGTGGCGCGGCGCCCGTGTCCTCCATGACGGGCGTACGGACGGCCAGGTCTCCCGGCTCAGGCCGCTGCTCAGGGCCCTCCCACGGCCCGAGTGTCCCAGAGGCGGAAACCACAGAACAAAACCAAGTTGAGGAAGTTCCACGTTCGCTGAGCTCAGCGGGGCAGAGCACTCAGCCCGAGGCCAGCGTGCCCCGTCCCCAAACCCGAGGAGCCGAGGTGGGGCGCTCACACCTAAAGGGCCTCTGCCCCTGCCCACCCTCCCCAGCACCCCCCTGGACCCCCAAATGCACCGCGTCCCCTTCTGGACAGGAGCGCCGCTGTCCCGGAGGCCCCCACCTCAGTCCCGTCTGCGCCGCGGGCCGGTCCGGCGTGGCACCCCCACGGCGTGTATCTCCGTGTTTCCAAACCCCGTTTCTGTGGGAGCAGGAAGACAACTTAGGGAGCCTCCCTCTCGCTCGCTGGAAGAAACGCCGACAGATGGAAACGACAGGGTCCTAGCACCTTAACTCCAGACACTGGGAGAGTCCGTGGTGACACCGACCCCTCAGGTAGGAGCACGCGGGGCTTTCTAAAGCAGAGAACGTGTCTGGGCTGAGTCTCTCATTGGGGTCCCTGCAGTGGAACCCCCCGCCCCACGGCATCCTCATTTGTTAGCTAATAGCCAACAACCGCCAGACGAAAGGGACGTGTGCTTCCCCCCCAAAATACATCATCCCCCAAACTGGGAAAAGACAGCACAAGGGACAGCAAAGCCACAGACACAGACGCTCTGGCCACCAACCCGGCGGTGAAACGTGAGCTGCAAAAGCCAGGCAAGCAGAGAAGAGAAAGACCCGGGAGTTTGAAAAGCTCTTTTGTGCCAGCTCGTTGGGAAAGCGGGCGCGGATGGGGGAGATTCACTTCCACGGCGACCAAACGGCGTTCACGTGTGTGAAATGTGCCCCCCGCTCCGGAGGGAAAACCCCACGTTCGTTCCCACCGACCGTGGCTCTGCCGCAGCCGAGTCTGCCAGCCCGGGGGGCCTGGAGGGCTCAACAGGCCGGTGGGCCCTCAGGTGGACGCCCTGCGTCCCCCCCTTCCTGTCCTTTCTCTTCCCTTAGCAAACTCCTTCAGGGATTTGCATTTGAAGAGGTTCAAGAGGTCACTTCCTCCCGCCCTCTGCCCCCCCCCCCCGGCCGGGAAGCAGCCGCGTCCGGACCCCCTCCGGCGCGCCCCCTGCCCGCCCG
The DNA here is from genome assembly GCA_004026885.1 of Lyroderma lyra. NCBI lineage: Eukaryota > Metazoa > Chordata > Mammalia > Chiroptera > Megadermatidae > Lyroderma > Lyroderma lyra. The sequence goes on along the minus strand of PVJL010019195.1, from coordinate 9,662 downwards.
CGGCCCTGCCCCCGCCACGCGCCCCTGCCCGCGTCCTGCACGGGCCCAAGCGTGCCCCCGTGGGTCGTCCGTCTTTTCCGAGCGTCCCAGCGGGAGGGGGACCTGACCGAGACCCAGAGAGGGGCGACTTCGACGGCGAGAGGACGCAAACGCTCTCCCCGCCCTCCGCCCCCAGCTTCGCACTGCGGACCCCTGGGCGCCCCGTCTCTGTCCCACGGCTCCCCGTGGGGGACGCCGTCCACGCTGAGGGCGCAGCAGCCCCCCAAGCTGTGTGGCCGCGCAGAGCGACAGGGTGACGCCGCCCGCGCCCTCAGAGGTGTCGCCGGGGCGAGTGGGCCGCAGCCCCCAGCCCCTCCTCGGGCAGCGGGACGGCTCCACCTGCAGACGCGGCCCAGCCGCCGGCCATCGTGCCGGGCCGCGCACGCCTGCTCGGGGCTCCAGCCTCGGGCGGGGGTCCTGCCGGGGTCGCTCCCAACTCCTGCTCCTTAACCCACTCCTAAAACCAAAACAAAGCCCGGGGCAGGCGCGGGGCCCAGTCCCGAGGCGCTTCGGGACACCCCCGGAAGTCACCCTGGGGACAGCAGGTCCAAGGTGGGAGGATCCGCGCCGTCAGGTTCATGGCCGATGCTGGCGCAGTGTCCCCCACGTGCCGCACGCTGTGCCCGCACTGGGCTGGCACTGATTCGTTCGTTCAATCCTCCCAGTGACTCCCGGCGCGGCTGGAGCGTGACCCCAGTGACAGACGGGACACAACTGAAATCCAGAAAAGTAAAACTGACTCACTCAAGGTCAAGGGTCTGGGGCGGGGGCTGCAAAGAGGAGAAACGGGCAGAAGGCATTCCCGACCCGAGGAGTTCCAGGGCAGGTCACGCTGGGGAGTCAGCGGCTGGGCGCACCGGGCTGGAGAGAGCGCCCAGCGGAGGGACCCACGCCCGCCTCCCGGCTCCGTGGCGTGGCTGGACAGTGAGGGTGCTGGGCCTGCCTGTCCGCCCCGCACAGGGCCGTCCAGACTCTGTGCTTGTTGAACACGGGATGTGGGGCAGAAAGGAGGAAATTTCCGCCCAAAACTAACCCGCGCGGGCGGCTGCGAGGAACCCAGCGGGAGCACTCCCCGCGGATGCAGGTTTCCCTTCGGGGAACGTCTCAGGGGTGGGACTCCTCCAGCGCAGATCAGCAGGCTGCGGGGTTGCGCCTCGAGCCCCCCCAGGGTGCGAGCCCCATCCCACACACCCCGGCCGCCCGCGCCGGGCACTCTTACTCAGGTGCCTCTGCGAGATGCACTTTGCTTGGGACAAGTGACGCTCTACCTGCCACGGTGAGCTCCTCTGCCAGCATGCACACGCACATACACACATATGCACACGCATGCACATGCACACACACACGTACATGCACACACGCGCACATGCACACACGCATGCACACGCACACACATGCACGTACATGCACACACGCGCACATGCACACATGCGCACACGCACGCACACACACATGCACACGCATGCACACACACACGAGTGCACACATGCACGTGCACACACACGCACATGAACACACGCACACAGTCACATGCACGCACATACACACGCAAACACACAGGCACACTCACATGCACGCGCACACAGACACATGCTTGCCCTGCACAAGCCCCGGGTCTCCACCCACTGCCCTTGCTTTGAGAGCGAGTGACCCGGCCCGGGTGACGCGAAATCGTGGGGTCCCTCCAACCGGAGGAACGCCTCAAGAGTCCCCAACCCCCGCGACAATCAGCGCTTCCCGTGGCGCCACACGGCCCCGCCCACAGTGCGAACACCCCCGGAGCCAGAGACCCCAGCCCAGCGAGGGAAGCTGAACCGCACAGACAACGGCCACATCTTGTCCTTATTAAGGACAGAACCCGCGTGCACGTGGAGACGGCTCAGGGAAGGACCGGCCCCCAGGACGTGCAAACCCTCCGGACGGCCTTAACACTGAACCGCGAGCCTTGGACTGGCCCAAACAACAGCATGGGTGTGTGTGAGTCCATAAACGTTCCTGCTCTTTTACAATTTTTATTTCATCTTGATAGTCGCCGTGGGAGGGAGCTTTTCTTTTTTATTATTATTATTTCTATTTTACAAGAAAAAATAGGTCCTGAAGCTCAGAGACTTACCCAACGTCACTGGAAGCAGGTGGAACAGTCCAACCAAATCCAGGGGTACCTGTGAGCACCGCACGGCTGGTGGCCTGCCCAGGTGGCAGGGCAGGTCAGGGAAATGCTCGTTACGACGTGGCTCATATTGTTTGGGGGAGCAGAGAAAACCAGGCAGCTCCACGAACAAGGATTTGTGACGTGTGGATGGTGTAGGGAGCACCCCCTTTCTCGGGTCACTGCGGAGATGCACCCCGTGCCCCCACAAGCTTGGAGAAAGCCCAGCCGCTGGCGCTGGGAGTCACTTGGACTTGGGGGGCGGGGGCAGCAGGACGGGGAGTTCTGTTTGGAAAACACACAGGCAGAGCCGCGGGCCAGCCGGGTTTCAAACTTCCCCAAGGAGGTGTGTTCGTCGGCACCAAATGCAATTGTAGGTACAGCGAGTGGAGCTGGGGGGCGTGGGGGAGGGGTAAGAAGGCTCACCCGAACACCTGATGTGGGGGTTCACCCTAAAACATTTCAGCAAGAATGAAACTAGAAAGAGGAGATACAGGGACCCAGCGTGGCAAGATCAGGCTGGGTGGGGGCACTGGTGTGGACCACGAAACTCTCCGTGATTTAAAAACAAAACAGAAAAATGAAAACTCGGCCCCTTCACTTGACTGGGTTGTATGTCAGTTATGACTCAGTAAAGTTCGTTTTTAGAGGTTTTTGATTTTTCCAAATAAAAGGCAGTTGTGACGGAGAATGCTTTCTCGTCCCCTGAACGACGTGGTTCCTCCTACCACATCGCAGGGGGTGGGGGGGTGACCAGTGGGTGACATGCTGGCCTGGAGCTCCAAATCGAGCGTCCCCGGCTTCCTCACACCGCGCGGTTCCGGAAGCAGCCCCAAAGCTGCTGGTGTCCTGCGGACTTTCACGGGGACGCATGCAGGGCGCTGCCTGCGGTGCTGGGAGCTTCGCTCAGTTACAGGGGATGAGAAGTCACAGCCAGCCGTCCTCGGCCTGTCCCTGCAGACCCAGAGCACCAGAGTGCTTCCGGAGCTTCTCCGCCGACCAGGACGCTGGAGTCCGGAGAGGAGGCGCCTCCCCGAGACGCCTCCCTGCAGAACCCACCGGAACCGGCGTCTGCAGACTCGCCGGTCCGTTTGCTGCTGGGCCTCAGGAGCGCGCCCGGCCCGCCGCCCGCTGCCCCCGGAACCTACAGACGCCACTGCGTGCTGATGTCTTCAGCGAGGCCTGAGCCGCGCGCGGAGAGGACGCGTGTCCGGAGAGGCGTGCAAACGTGGGGCTCACGTTCTTCTTTGTATGTTAACGGGGCGGAGGCGCTGCCGTAGGTGGCCGACCGAGCACCAGGTAAGCGACAGTACCCAGTGGGAGCCAGGCGCTGGCCAGCCCAAGGCCCGGCCCGGGCAGCCCTGGGCAGCGGAGCCGCGGGGACGGACGCGCGCCCGGTGGCCTCGGGGACCGCCATTCCCGAGAGCCGGGCGCCACCCAGCGGGAGCGGGGCGAAGTCCCACGGCTTCGCGCGGCTGCCCCCGGGGACAGGGGTCACCGTGGCCGGCGCAGGCCCGCACCGGGGCGACCTCAGGGGACTCCCGCAGGGAGGGGCGCGGACGTCCCCTCGACCTCTGCAGAAGGCCGTGCCAGGGGGGATGCCAGCTCACCGCTCCCCTCCAAAAGGGGCACCGTGACCCCAAAAGCAGGCCAGCCGCCCCGAAATGAAAGTGCGCCGTCTCCGAAAGCCACCCTGCCCCACGGAGAAGCACTTGGCGTGCACGGCGACCGCGGGGCGGGCGCGCACCAGGGCGAGGGGCCCGCGGGCGGCACTGAGGGACACTCGGGCCGCGCCCCGTTTCCGAGGGGTGCGGGATGGCTCTGACATTGATTACGGAGCTGTTCCGTGTCCCAGTGCGCCCCTCCCGCCGCGCCGGCTGCTGATCGAGGCGGAGGCCCCCCGAAGTGCTGGGTGATGGATGATCCAAACCCTCCCGGGTGCTCCGGGCGGCTCATCAACTAAGACCCCCCCAGAGGGGTGGCGGGGGGGCCGGGGAACAGCCCCCACCTGGCCTGCCAGAGGCCCCCCGGCCCAGAGAAGAGCCCCCCAGGACCCAGGGGCGGGCGCGCGGGACGGAGGGGAGCGGGGAGTCACTTGCAGAGGGGCGGGGGACAGCAGAAAAGCGGGGTGCCGGGGGCGCAGGACGGCAGCCGCGGCGGCAGGGGCGAGCTCAGGCCGGCCAGGCCCCGGGGGGGGCGGGGCTGCCCGGCTTTCACTCCTCGACTCCCCGGACGGCTGCGTCGTGCCGGTTCCTTTCGGAAGCCTCGACCGCAGCCCGGGCCGCCTCTGCCACCGCGGGGGGCGGGGAGGGGCGTAGGGGGACGGCCGGGCCCTGCCGGCGGTGTGGCGCGGGGCCCTTGGATCACGCCGCAGGGGCCTGCTGCGTCTCGTCCTGGAGCGCCCGGGCCCGCTGCTCGGGGGTCCTGTGGGGCCGCCCTGGGATGGGGAACCCCGACGCGGTCCCCTCTCGGCTGTCCCCGCACCCACGCGGCGCGCGGTCCCTTCGCCCCCGAAGGCCCTGGGGCTGCACCACGGAGCTGCCTCCTCCCTCCCGCGACCCGGGGTCAGGCAGCGCCCCAGAACGGGGACCCGCGGCCGGGCCGGGGGCGGGGGCGGCCGGGGGCGGGGGGGGGCTGCGCTCCCTAGAAACCCTCCGAGGCGGCGTCCGGGCGCCCCGAGGTCCCGAGCCGGGCTCCGGGCGCCGGGCACGTTTTATTTATCCCGCAGAGGATGCCGGAGGACAAAAGAAATATTTGGACGTCGGAGCTGATTTATATTTTTGGAGGAGCTGCGTTTCCTTTTCCGAAGAGCAGCGAGCGCGCCCCGTATCCTGAGCTCAGCGGGGAGGACAGGGGGGCGTTTTGATGCTCCAGGAAGTTCCTCGCTCCCGGCGCGGCGCGCTCTGCCCGGGGAGGTATTTATTTATTTGGGGAGGGGGGAGGGCAAGAGGACAGGAGACCAGCCAGACACCAGACGCAAACCCGGCCCGGCCCGGCGGGGACCTCCAGGGGGCCGCCCGCCCGCGCACCCGCCGCCGGCCGGCGTGGCCTCCCCGTGCACGGGCGTCGGAGGCGCGGCTGTGACCCGCGGACGCGGCTGGTGGGTGCGCGCCGCAGCCCCGCACGCACCGTGGTTCTGCGCCGGGGGGCCTGGACCCTCCAGACCCGCGAGCCCTCCGGGGTGGGCCCAGCCCCTCCGCCGGCCCTGCCCCGCGTGCGAGCGGAAGCGGGGGGGGGGGGCCTCCCCAGGCGTGGGCCGCAGAGCAGGGGCGCCTGGGCCCCGCAGCCAGCCGGGCCAGGGGCACGGCAGGGTGGGTGCAAGGCGAAGGCATGCTGGGCTCGGGGTGTCCCAGGGCCCAAGACAGGCCTGGCTCCCCGGGGAGGCCCCCGGATTAAGGTGCTGGGGGGCGCCAGCACCCACGCTTGCTCCCACGTTTTTTCTCCCTACATTGGGAGCGTGGGGACAGGCTTGCCTGACTTCCTTCCCCACGGGGAGCCCCCTGGGGAGACGCACAGACTGTCCCAGCGCCCCGTCTCTTCTCTCCCTCCTACAGAAACCAGAGCCGCCTTTTAGGAGTGGCCGTCCCGACACGGACACCCCCTTCTCACGCCTGCCCCACAGATGAACGCAGCGGGCTGTGGGCCGTGCCCAGCCCGCAGTGCGCCGCCTCGTACCGCCTTCCCCGCACCCACGCCAGGGCCTGCGGGGAGACAGGCGGGCTCTGAGAGCACCCCAAAGTCGTGTCTCCCCGCCAAAGGGAACGGGGCCTGCAAATCTGGGAGGTGCAGAGGCAGCAAGAGGCGCGGTCCCCGCGTGAGTCTTGGGCAGATTGGACCCCTTTTTCCTCCCTCCGCGAGCACCTCAGACTTGGCCAAGTGGGTGAGGAAGTCGTGCCCCCCTTTGGGCCCAAGAGGTCTGGGGCCATGCGTGGACCTCTCGGGAAGGTGGCTACAAAAAGGGCCCTGCTGGGGACGGGGGCGTTTGGAGAGCGTAGGAGTTTATCCAAATAAACATTTGGAACTGGGCAGCTGGTGTGCAAACCCGGAGGTCTGGGGGTCTCTGGACGGAGGAAGCAGAGCAGACGCAGAGAAGGGCGTGGGGTCCCCACTGTTCCCCCTCCTCCAAGCTCCCCTCTCCAGCCCGGGCCGCGGAGCCTCTTCCTGGCCTCCTGGCCTCGCTTTCTCCCCGGGTTTCTGGAGGGGCCCTTGCGGCGCGCACACCCGGGTCCTCCGTGGCTTCCGCACACCCTCAGACACCCTAGGCCTCCACGCTGAGTCCCCACCGCCCCCATCCCCGCGGGAGCTGGAGAATCGTCCCCACACGTTGACGTGGCATCCAAACCCGGGGCGCACGGCGTGGTGGGTCTCGGGCTGGATCAGGAAGCGGCTTTGCTCGGCGGGGCTCGGCGCGGGGAGGGGAGGGACAAGCACCCGCAGAAGTGCCCCAGGAGGCGCGGTCCGAGCCGCCGTCAACAGCACCGGTGCGGACGGTCCCCGGCGGGTCACCGGGTTTCGTCTAAGCCCTCTCACGTAAAACCCACGAGGCGGAGGAAGCAGCTAAACACAGGGCTTTGACCGCAATGACGAGGTTTCCGAAAGGCCGCACGGCACAACCGGAGACACCCAAGCCCGAAGTTGACTCTCTTGCGCAGCAGCAGGGGCGGGACCCTGGGGGGCTGGAGCCGGCCAGGAAGCCAAAGCACACACGGGGACAGTCCCCACAGGGGGACAGTCCCCACAGGGGGACAGCGCTCGGGGTATGCAGAGGGCACCGGCCGTGGGTCTCTGTTACCCGAAGCTCGCACGCTGGTCTATGCGTTTCCTTCAAGTGCGAGAAAGAAATGGAGATTTTTGTTTTCTATAAAGCAGTGCAGAGCAGTGGGGAAGGGCTCCCCACCTTAAGAAGGGGCTCCTCGAGAGAGGGGAGGGTTCCACGCAAGGCTGTTTCGGAGACAAACACAATGTCCCTTTCACACCATCTGCGAAACAGGGACTCAGACCGCCCCGCGGGGGTGAAGAATCCGACATGATCCATTCCTGCGGGTACGCTCACCCCAGGCTCTGTGCACCGGTGATTAAAACCCGGTTCAGAGAGCACATGCCGGCTGTGGGGTGGGCACCTGGGCCAGCGCTGCCAACCAGCTCTGCCAGCCACTCAGGTGGGACCAGCAGCCACTCGTCTGGTCTTTGCAAGCCTCAGGGTCCTCACCGCCAAAGGGGGCTGACGGTCCCTAGGCCACGGGACAGTGCGCCACTGTCTCTCTGGCGTGCAGGGCGACACGAGACCCCTAGAGGGAGAGGAAGGCTCCCCGCTGACATTCTCAGAGCTCCCCAGTGTCCCCTGCCCTTCCGGGACTGGTCCAGCCTCCTGTGACACTCACTGGGGCTGTTTCCTGCAGGCGTGGAGAACTTGGTCAATGAGGTACTGCGGCCACGCAGGGGGGAGGGGAGCATTGAAACACCCCCCACACACACACAACTGCTGGACGGGTGGGAAGCACCAAGGTGCACAGCAAGGTTGTGTTTTTGTTTCATTTTTTAAATGAGTATCTGTGGACCTCCCCCCCATGAATGGAGTCATTTTCCTTCTGGAGTTAAATCCCAACAGTTGCATCCTATCAGCAGAAAGACTAACACCCCCAAACTGGGGAGTACGGGTGCAGAGAGACGCCCAGCCCTGCCTGGATTTTAGAGCTGCTGCTCTTCATTCTCCGGGCTCTGGGTCCTAAAATCAGGTGGGGCCCGCGCGCCAATGAACGTGGACTCCCAGGTGCAGAAAACCAGAAGCGGGTCCCCTGACAGTGAGCCCCCACATCCAATGCCCACCACGTCCACCCACAAATGAAAAGACGGTCTTCCTTCCTCAGTACGTGTACACACACATGCACACACAAGTCCACGCATGTGCACACACACCACACACATGGAAGTGCATACACACACGCATGCACGCACACACCCCACACACGTCACGCGTGGGAGGCTGTCAGTGGAGCTCCCTCTCAGTCCCCCTCGCCCCACTTTCTGTTTTATTTGTTTTTCAGACACTCGGGGCACTGAGTTAGGGAACATGTATGTTTACTTTCACGTTTAGTGACTTATACTTGAATCATTCCACGCAACATGACAAGAGGGCGAAGAGAAAGATGCTAGGATGTACCCAGGGGCCCATCCCTAACAAAAGCGCCCCCCCGCCCCCCGTCCCTCGGAAAGCAGTCCTTAGAAGTGCCAGCAATGCAGACCCCCAGCCCCAATTCAATGAAAACATCCCATCCGGAAAGGACCGACGTGTTTCTTTTTTCTCCTGGAAATGGGCGGTAAACTGAGTTCATTTGGGCCGTGTTTTCTTAGCTGACTCTGGGCTACAATCAGGCCCTTTTCGGACACATTCCCATGTAGGGACCAGGGGTGCTCTGGAGGAAGCTGTCGACGCCTGTTCAACTAATTTAGGTTTTCTTTGTCTAATTACTGCGGAGCTGAGGGAAAAGGAGCCCGGCTCAGGGCAGTAAACTGACACTCCCGCTCTGTGTGTGGCATCCAGGCAGGGCTTGATGGAAAAGGCCTGCTTCCACTCAACTTCAGGTCACTGTCTGGGGCCAGCCCCCGCCCAGCCCCCCGCCCGCCCGTCCCAGGCGCTCCGGGGGCGCCCGCGGCCAATGCCAGCGCCCGCAGGCCTGCGCGGTTCTGTTCCACCCCAGGCCCCACCCTCAGCGGGTCCCTGCAAACCGCCCCTTCTCTTCTGCCCACCCCCCCACCGCCACGGTCCAGCCCCCCTCCCCACAGGTGCTGCTGGCTCCCCGGTCCTCTCAGAGGGGACACAGCGGTGCGCCCTCCCTGCCTCCCCGTCGGTCCCCGGGTCTGCAGCAGCTGGCCTCCGGGCCTCCCGCACCAAACCCTGGGTGGCCCGCCACCTCCCACGTCCAGCCCTGTTCCCAGTCAGGCGACATTTCCTCGCACGTGCAGTCCAACAAGTAACTGTCCAGTCCCACTGTAAGTGAGCCCCCCACGCCACCGGACGCGCACGCGGAGGGCCCGGCCACCCGGCAGGGAGGGTGCCCCCATGCCCGGCTGCAGCCAGAGGGCACCGTGGTTCGGGGGTGGGGGCGGCACCCTGGTTCCGGGGGGCGGCACGGAGGCTGGGGATGTAAGTCCAGGACCGTCACCACCCCCTTGGGACTGAAGATAAGCACAGTGACCTCTCCTCACCGGAGCCTTGTCTTTGCACTTTTTTTTTCTTTTTTTTAACAAAATGTCAAATGGGAAACGGAAAGGGGCAACCAATGCAGACGCGAGTCCCCCGGGACCCGATGGCCAGGGTCTCTAACACCAGGTTTCGTCTCCTCCAAGTTCAGCAAATGCCCCCTGACAGCTCCGGGCCACAACCCCAGGGCACCAGGGCGCACTGGCTCCTGGCCCTGGACTCACGACTGTCCCCAGCCTGCAGGCCCTGACCCAGAGGGTGGGGGGGGGGGGA
>PVJL010019194.1:0-14343 GCA_004026885.1 Lyroderma lyra | reverse complement strand
GCCTCACACCGCCTTAACCAACCAGAAGCGCCCGGGAGAGGCGGAACCGGTACCTCCTTTTTCCTCCGGAAAGCGGAAGCGGAAGTGACGTTCGGGGAAGGTGGGGGCAATCATGGTGCCGCTGGGGAGGGGAGAAGCTGCCGCTGCCGCCGTTGCCGGGAGCCGCGGAGGTAAAAGGCGAAACTAGACTCGGCCTGGGCTGGGGAATTCCCGGGGGGCGCGGGACTTAGGCTCCCTCCTGAAGCATTTCCCAGTAGAGACCCCAGTCCGGTCACCACAGGGACCCCACCCCTCCTCCGTTTCCATGGGGATGGGTATCCAGCCCCCCTTCCTGTTTCCATGGAGACCCGGACCCTGCCCCTCTTCTCCGGGCTTGGAGCCCCCCAGCCTGTCTTCGGATTTTTCCGTGTACCCCGGGCTGGGAGCTATCCCACACAGATTCCTTTTCCCAGCCTCCTTTCAGGGTGCTCTGTTTGTACTCATCTTTTGCCATCCTCAAACCGCCTGGTCTTTCTTGTTCCGGACAGTTGGTCTCCGCGTTGCCGCCAGTGGTGCCTGGGCAGTCCAGTGGGGCCCCCGGTGCTCTCCTCTCAGTTCTCTCTTCTCTCAGATGCGGGGAAATGTACATCTACTGGGTTGCGTAAGCCAGAGCAAGGGATCGGGCCGGTTCCTCCCCGATCTGAACCCTTGGCCTGCCTCTGGTAATTACCTGTCTATTTAGCCACCCCACTACGTACATAAAGGTTCACTTTCTAATCCAGAGCAGAAGAGAAAGATAAAGCGCAAAGCCAAACTGAAAACTCAAAGTGATGAGGTGGTTATTTTTAAATTCTCTATTTGCCCGTCAAACTCGTATTTGTAGAACCTGTGTGTTTGCAGGTAAAGGAAGAATCACTTCTAGAACAGGAAAGCTTCACATTTGGAATTTTTTCCAAGAGAGTATCTCTTCCTGAGAGAGTATGTCTGCAGGCCTTTCATAATTTAGCTGACACTTCCTGAATTCCTAGTGTCAGTTTACTGTGCTAGGGACACTAGAAACAAAAATTAAACTCACCGTTCCCTCACTGCTGAGAGCACACTATACAAATGTGGCTTTTAGTGGATACCAGATTGTTGTAGGAGATAAATAAAGTGATTTTCATTAGATATGCCTGATTAGGGAATCACCCTATCTACCCAGGGGCTGAAACATATGTTCTTGGAAGGAGTGAATGAAATTACACTTGTTTGCTCTACTGTTGTCAGACATTGTGCTACAATGTATGTTATCTCTAACTCCACATGACAACTTTGAGAGAACAGGAATTATCAGTCCCACCTTACTCATAAGAAAAGTGCAGCACAGAAAAATTCCCCAAGTAATAAGCAGCAAAGCTAGAATTTGTAGGTAGGTGACTCTGCCTCCATAGCTCTTTTCCTTCTACCATAGACTGCACTGCCTCGTGGTCTAATGTGGGGGATATCTGAGTGGATTTTCCTTTTAAGATTTATAGTAATTCAGACTTGAAGCAGCTTGCCTCTTAGTAAGGCAGATTTAGAAGGTCTTGTGAATTGCTACTTATTACTTCAATATTTGAAAAAGGCATTGCTTTTTAAATGACTTGATGGCTTCAAAGTAAAACTTAAAGTAATTATTCCCATGGAAGATGATTTTTCATTTACTTGGACTTACTCTTAAAATGGGAGGAAAAAAGATCCCTATGGTTGCTGAGGAGAACCTTAGGTCCTATAGTATGGCTCTAACTCTGGCTTTGTTCTATTGCAGACTGGTCATTACCTTTCCATTTCTCACAATTGAGCTGAGCACAATTGAACCATGGGGGAACACAGCCCAGACAATAACATCATCTACTTTGAGGCAGAGGAAGATGAGCTGACCCCCGATGACAAGATGCTCAGGTTTGTGGATAAAAATGGACTGGTGCCTTCCTCATCTGGAACTGTTTATGATAGGACAACTGTTCTTATTGAGCAGGACCCTGGCACTTTGGAGGATGAAGATGACGATGGACAGTGTGGAGAACACTTGCCTTTTCTAGTAGGGGGTGAAGAGGGCTTTCATCTAATAGATCATGAAGCAATGTCCCAGGGTTATGTGCAACACATTATTTCACCAGATCAGATTCATTTAACAATAAACCCTGGTTCCACGCCCATGCCAAGAAATATTGAAGGTGCAACCCTCACTCTGCAGTCGGAATGTCCAGAAACAAAACGTAAAGAAGTAAGTAAAGCAGCAGTGGGTAAGGGCTCAGTTTGGCTTTGGGAAAAGTCCTTACACAACACTTGTTGGCAATTTTAGCTGGGGAGTAAAGGAGTCCCTGGAATTAGGGCCTACAGTGGCTTTGTTTATCAATAATACATATGTTTCATGTTTTGTTGTGACTGCTTTATGGAACTTTTGGTTTGTTGGCTACATTAAAATTTGGGAAAACTAAATTATAATTTTTCAAAATTTTCTCCCTTACTCATAAATTAGAAATTTCACTGAGGTAAATCCATATTTCTGATAACTAGATTTGGCTTACCTCTGGGTTGTACATAAATTAATTTGTTTTGGAGATGAGTATCTGCTGGAATATGCTTTATTAGTGAATATTTAATGAATAATGAAGGCCAGCTTTCTTTCATAGGAAATTCAGGCAAGTTGTCATGCTTATAGTTAGCTAACATGAGTAAGGTAATTCATGTCACAATGCTTTGAAAACAGTAAAACATTGTATAAATTGTACTAGTGGTGATTATTAACAGAATAACAGATGTGACTTAAAGATAGTGATAATACATTATCCAGGAACTGATTGCAACTCGATTAGAAAAAATAGATCACTGGTAGTTGCAATGCCAGGGACTAAATGTAAGATGTTAGCAAACAGACATAGGATAAATTGTTTGGCGAAATAGTTTTCTCTTTTGCTATTTAAGGTCTTGAAACTAGGGAATTTTATTCATGGCATTTGGTTTCTCCTTTGCTAGCCTTAGGATCTCAGAGCTGGAAGGAACTCTAGAGAGAGGATCTTGTCCTATCTCCCACCCCATGCAGGATCCATAGCATCCCTGATATCAATCCATCTGGTCTCAGTTTGAACACTTCCAGAATGACAAGAGCACAGCGTTTCATAGCTCAGCCTAATAGAATGTTGGCCAGCTCTGATTGTTAGAAAGCTATTACTTGAATAGAACCAAAATCTGCCTTCTTGCAGCTGCTACCCACTCTTTCTAGTTCTTCCTTCCTGAACAACAGCAAGTTAAAGTTTCCCCTTGAAGGAAAAGCCATCAGATATTTAAAGATCAGGGGTTTCTCTTAATCTTCACCTGCATAGGCTAAACATCTCCATTTACTTAATATCCCTCTTATGACATTTCCCCCTAGTTTCTCATCAGCTTGGTCACCTTTGATTGTATGAATTCCAGTTTTCCAAATTCCTCTTAAAATTCATAATTAAGCACATTCTTACAAGTGTAAGTCAACTAGTAGTACTGAATACTGAACTCTTACCTCTTAATTTGGACACTGTACTACAATTACTGTATAAGCTATTTTATTAGCAATGACATCATATTGTTCGGTTGTTCTTGGAAACCTTTAGAATAGTGGTTCTTAATTGGGGCAGTTTTGTCCCCCAGGAGACATTTGACAATGTCTATAGACATTTTTGGTTGTCACACAGGGGAAGCTCTACTGGAATCTGATGGGTAGAGGCCAGAGATCCTATGAAACATTCTGCTGTGCACAGGACAGCCCCCTACAGCACAGAACTATGGGCCCCAAATGTCAGTTGGCTAAGTTCCAATAAAATTGTATTTATAAAACAGTGGTCTAGATTGGGCCCATTGGCTGTCATGTTGTCTACCCCTGGACTAGAACACAGGGAGTAGTAGAGATAAGGATGGAAAGATAGCAAAGATTCAGACAGGTAAGGCAGTGATAGTATGCTAAGGGGTTTGGCCTACATTCTGGAAATAGTGGGAAACAACTGAAGTTATCTAAGCCAAGGAGTGATGTGGTTAGAGTAGCATTTTAGAAAGATTATTCTAGGGTTCCCTGGTGGTGTAGTGGCTAGGCTCTAGCGCTCTCAACGCTGTGGCCTGGGTTTGATTCCCAGCTAGGGAACCACCAAAAAAAAAAAAAAAAAAAAAGGAAAGAAAGATTGTTCTGGTAGCAGTGGTAACTTGATTGTCCAAGTTAGGAGATAGTTTTAATTTTGGGTCTGGGGTTTCATTTGAGTCTGATGAAGGATAGTGGCTCTGTATATGGAAAAATCTAGAGCTTTTGTTGAAGTATAAGAGAACTTGGTATGTTATTGGAGTGTGAAAAATGAGTCATGAATTGGGCGTGATTCACAAGATTCATTCATTTTTCCAAGTATGTTGAGTTTCTTCTGTGTCTTAGCACAGGGGTCACACGGACAATTGACAGAGCTTCAAGTCTAGGAAACGAGTTAAGTGGTTAGAGTAATCTCTGATAGGTACTTTAACAGAGGCATATTTGTAGTGCTGTGCACATGCTGAGGAGAAAGCAGCTGATTCTGTAACTCCTCTCATCCTCTGGGAATGGTAATTCCATAACAGGAATTGAGCAGACAAGAAGAAAGAAAGTTTGATGGGGAAATTGATGAGTTTGGTTGGAGTACATTGAATGTATAGTCCTTGAAGAAAAGTAAAGTGAACACATTGAGAAGCCCCATTGGAAATGTGATTTTGCAGTCCAGGAAATGGTTTGGAATTAGAGTGGTGGATCCATGATGGGGCAGTAAGTAGTTCAAACTGTGGGCACTTTACTCAAAGGAGAGAAGTGAGAGTTGCTCTGAGAATTTAAGGGTTAGAAATGGAAAGAGGAACCAAAGATTACATAGTTAAAGAGATGAGTGGTGCAGTGTCATGGAAGCTGAGAGAAGAGAGTTTCAAGAAGTGTGAATATTCCTTTGTGACCCTGCAGAGGGATTGAGGGGCTCAAGAGAAGCCATTCGTTCTGCTTGCTATGCTGCTGATCACTTCACGAGAAGACTTTCAGTAGAGCACCTGTGGCTGAAGTGAGATTTCAAGTGATAAAGTGAGTGGGTGGTGAGGAAACAGGAGGCAGGAAATGTGAAATTAGGTTTTTTTTTTGTTTGTTTTCTAATATGGTAGTTGAAGGAAGAAGAGTGGTAAGGCGTTAGTTTGGGAATCAAATCATTTTTTAGCACAGATAATTTGAACATAGCTTAAGGGCTAAACTTTAGGCCATCTTCAGTTAATGATTACTAGTAAAAACATTTCAAGAGCAAATGTTTGGGAAACATTAAATCAAGACAGAGGTTTGTTTATGACAGGATTTCTTAGAGCTTTTGATGTGCTAATAACTTGGAAGGAAATGCAGAATTCTCAAATGTTTTGAACTTGGGAAACCATTTTTCAGTCTCTTTTCCAAGGTCAGTGTTTTGTGGAACACATTTTGGGAAATGCTGATCTAGGCAGAAGAGACAGGAGGAATGATTATGCAATCAGTGATATTAGCTGTCACTTTCCTACTTTGTACTACATGCAAACCTAGTTTGCCGTTCATGTCTTCACGTCATCGGTAATACTGTTGAGTAGGACAAAGTCAAGGGTACTATGAGCACTTTTTTCACTCTACTGTAGATTTAGCTCACCATACTAAAGTAGCACTGTACTTCCCTCCCACCATAGTTTCCATTCTTTCCATGAGACTGACATAGAAGATTCTATAAACTATTTTTTAAATCAGTAGTTGTGGGGTTGGTTGGGGATTGAGAGAGAGGAAGCAGTGGCTTTCAGTCTTTGAAAATCTTGCTAAATTACTAGATATTCAGGAGACTTGCCTTCCTGAAGCACCATCTTACCTTAGCTTTTGCTTTAACAGTGATTTTAATTTTTTGCCATTTAAGTCCATTTAATTGGCCTGAAGAGTCCAATGTGTATGACTGCTAACACTCTTTGTGATTTCTTTACCCAACACCCCTTTTTAAAATTTGATCTTTTCCTCTGTTTCCATGCCCAGGTGTTACTCTTGAGAAATCAAATCATTTGAAAACTAATTAGTTTTCTTGGCTTCCTAAGCAGCTTATTTTCTGAGTCAGATTTTAGCCTGATTTTCCTGTTTACTTCTGATAGTTCTCTTGTTTTCTGTAGTGTGTGGTTGGCCTACCTGTTACTGTCACACACCAAACATTGTTTCTGTCAAGATGGACTCATCAATGACAGTGGTTCCATAAGATGATAATGGAGCTGAAAAATTTCTATTGCCTAGTGATGTCATAGCCATGGTAACATCCTAGTGCAGTGCATTACTCATGTGTTTGTGGTGATGCTGGTGTAAACAAACCTACTGCACTGCCAATCATAGAAAAGTATAGCACATAAAATTATGTATAGCACATACTTGTAATGATCATTAACAGCTATGTTACTGGTTTATGTATTTAGTATACTATACTTTTTATCATTATTTTAGAGTGTTCTACAGTAGACTCTCTGTTAACCGGAACTGAAGCAGCTGGTTGCTTGAGAATGCCAGCTGCTTAAGTGCCAGTTAGCAGAGAGTCTGCTGCATTTCTATTGAAAGAAAATATTTGCTGAAAAATAAAATGCTGCTGTGTTACAAAGCAGCCTCATGCTTCTCATGTTTACATCTTTTGATTGCATCATTTTCTCTTGTGTTTCATTTAATCTCATGTTATTTTGTACAGTAACATGTTTTATAGGCTTGTAGCCCTGGACAATAGGTTGTATCATCTAGCTAGGTGTGTAATAGGCTATCCCTTCGGTGTGTGTAAGTGCATTCTATGATGTTTGCCAATAAAGAAGTTGTCTAACAATGCAGTTCTCAGAACGTAGTCCTGTCATTAAGAGGGCATGACGCTACTTCATTTTTTTCCCTCATATTTACCGTGCACAAGGGCCACTAGTCATTTTGACTTTGATTTCATGTATCTTGTTGTCATACTTGCTGTTTTACTACTGCCTACCTGTTGATTTGGTAGCTTTGAAAATTTTCCCATCAAAATATTGACATTCTGCTCAAGATCAGCATTCTTCAGAGTTGCTTCTTTAATGTCTCTCTACTCCAGGTTTCCAAGAAGCTGTGTTTCCTTTAGTTGGTTCATGCATTCGATGGTTTTCCAAACTTTCTTGCATCTGTGCCCTTCCTGAGAACCTGCCAGGACTGTCTGGTTACCTGCTCATCCATCTCTGTTTGAACCACACTGCTGAACATAATGTACACCACCTCTCCACATGGCTAATAGACCTGGCCACTTTTCTGGTGAATAATGGGTCAAGAAGTATGAAAAAAATCCAAGAATCATATACCAGCTATGTTCTTCATGGTGCACCAAAGTATGCTAGCACATTGATTGAGAATGAGTATCTTTTTCTACCAAGAAACACAGTTACAGTGATGCTTTATGAATTAGGCTGCTTGTTATGCTGGTTTGTGACACTCCGAAAGGAGACTTAATTTTTTAGTATGACAAATTTTAAGTGTACGAGTAAGTAGGAGTTTTGACTCCAGTGTTTTGGAGCCTTTTTACAATGGGTCCTTTACTTTGGGAGACCTACTTCCAATCTCATCCCTCATTATCAGTCCCTGGAATGATCAGCTCAGACAAACCTAGTTGGTGCTGACTGTCCCACAGGGGAACTGCCCACTTTTAGTCTTTGCATACTGTCATTACTGTCTTTACAGGTTCCCTTCTGAACTATAGAATTGTCATTCAGAACTAGGACAGAGACTATCTTCGATAGAAATTGGGGTATTAAGGATCCATTCATTCTTTCCACGTTGCTTATTGAATATCTACCTTTGTCATACATCAGGAAGAACAAAGAAATTTCTGCACTGAGGTCTTGGAGTCGAGTAGCGAGACTGCTAGAGGCTGTATGTGAGAGGTTCTGTAGGAATCCAGGGCAGGAAGCATTTTCCACATACCACCAGATGAAGCTCTTTTAACACTGTCCCCTCATGCCTGCACATGTGTTACATACCTCTCCACAGTCATCAGCGTTTCCATCACTGAGGCTTCCTGGCTTGGAAAGGGTCAAGGGTGGTTTTGTGTACATACTGATTTTTCAGCATCGTGCTTCACGAATAGGTCTCACATTTACATTTCATATCAGCTGTACCTGTTGGGTATTGCTAAAATTTTGCTATTGTAGAGCATTGGAGAAAGAACCTATATTTTCATTTCTTTCTCTTACTTAAACCAAACTTATTCTTAACTTGTTTCTTCTGTGATTTGCAAAGGGGTAATTTGGACCTAGGTTCCATCTTCGTTTTGGTATATACTAAGTGGCCTTGGGCAAGCTGCTCTGTTTCCATTTTTGTAAAATTGAAGTAAAAATATCCCATTGCATTTTGTGAAGATTAAATGAGATCTATTTATATACAGTAGACTCTCTATTCACTAAACTCAAGTAATTGGCAGTTTTTTTGCTGGTTACTTGAAATTTTGCCAATTGCTTGATTTCGGTTAATGGAGAGTCTACTTACATTTATCTGGAATCTACCAATCCCCCTGGGTGCTGGTTAACTGAGATTCTACTGTATAAATATACAATAGTACATGCATAAAGCTTGTAGCATAATGTCTGGTGCATCGTGGTTGTTCAGTGAATGTTCCTTCTCTTTCTCGAGGCCCCTATGGTTCTTGAAGGAGATACGAAGGTAATTGCTGGTTTAAGAGTTTAAAATGGTCTTTGTTAGCAACTCTTAAGGAAGCATTTTCTCCTTAAAACAAGGTTATAAGGAAAAACAGCCTGCAGAAGTCCTCATAACTCTAATTAGCTGAACTCTTCCACCATTTAAAACCATGTTTTGAAATAAGAACAGGTTTGTAGTCCTTCTACAGGGATTCTCTGAACATCAGCCCTTGCCACAGGTAATCTTCTGCTCTCATACTTGGCTCATTTTTGACCTCCTTAGCACTACACCATTGGAAGTTACTTCCATAGTGGGCAGTTGGGGCACCAGCTAAAACTGAGATTCTTAGAGCTAAAGAATGAGGACTCCTATTGTGCGGGCTGTGGCAGTGGTGAGAGAGAGAGATAGGTAGCATCTGTTGAGTGTCTGCTATGTACTAGTCACTGTGTCAGGGTCTTTAATATAGTTTTGTGTTTAATTTTTATAATCATAAAATAGGTACTATTAACCCTCATTTTACAGGTGAAAAAAACTGATGCTGTAGAAACATACAATTAGCAAGTGGTGGTAGAACTGAGATTTGAACAGAGGCCTTTCTGTGCCAAAGCCTATGCTTTTCTATCATAACATATTACCTTCACAAAGGCATGGGAGAATTGGGCGCTGAGACCTGTTAGCTGCAAAAAAAGGCTGAGAAAGGAGGGGCAGCAGGTGGCATTAGTTCTGTAAAGGTAAAGGTTGAGGGGTGGGAACAGCTGTATGAATTCAGCTTTGGTGGTGGGCAATGGGAAGCCTGGTGAAGAAAGGAAGATTGTTAGAGCTCTTACCCTTCCACTGCCATTGCACATTATGCAGAAGAAATGTGATCACTGCCAGCTTAGGAGCAGGATCCCTCCTGGGAAGAGGGAAGGGAAGTCTCCAGTAATGGGGAGGAAAGGGCAGCTCCTACAGCCACAATATCCAAGCCAGTCATTTATTTGTAAGAATGTTGGCGAGGTGCTCAGAATTAAATACCCATTCCTTCGTATGGGGCTGTTAATGTGTGTAGAGTCTAGTTTTGTCAGACTTAGTTCTTTTTCCTCCAACAGAAACCCAGACTTTTTTTCTTTGGGATTTTCTTAAAGCTTTTGTCTCCTGGAGTTTCAGTATTTGATTTTCTCATTTTTGCTTATCTCATTCACCTTTCCTTTTCTGATTCTGTTGACTTAACAGGGCGATCATCTTTGATAAATATTTCTCTATTTTAGAAGTACTTAGAACACTTTTTAAGTCAACATCAGTTCTCTGAAAGCTCATGCTTCCTGCCTATTACTGCTAGCATTAGACCCCACTCTCAAGTGCGCCTAACCTGTGCGCTCTCCATAATTGACAGCTGTTTGAGATCACATAGGAGAATTAAAATGATGTCATTCTTAAAGCTCTTTTGGAGAAACATGTTTATTATCCAATAGAATCTTCAGTGACATTATGGTCATATTATAGATACTCTTTGATAGGCAAATTAATGATGTGTCACCTCTCCCTCAGGTTGTTTAAATTCAGCTTGGACATTACCTCCTTCAAGAAGCTTTTCTTAGTCATCCCCAAATCTAAGTTAGATGCTTTTTCTCTGTATTTCTTTATATTCTGACATCAATTATCAGTACATCTTCTCATACCATGGTGTTCGTTCTGAAATACAATTTTTTGAATGCATGCTTGATAAACCTTAATTGTATTTCAACGTACTACATGTTGCAATACCGCCTCTGTGTAACCCTGAAAATGTACATGTCTTTTGCAACTTCCTGTTCTCCAGTTTGAGGAGGTTTAGTTTTCCCTTTTTGTGAAATTTGGTGCTGTTTTAAAATGATTCTGAAAGACAGAATAACAACTTTAATTTACTGCTCTCCAGATAAAGTGAGAGATTATTCATTTATTCAGCATATTATGGGGGAGCAGGCATTTGTTTTGACAGTCAGCCATCTTTCCCACCTTTAAATACAAATATCACCCCAGTGTGTGGCCCCTGCTAACTTTCTTGTCTCTCTCTCGTTTCTCAACCAAGTTTCTTGAAAGAGTAGTTATGTTCATTGTCTCTAGCACCTTGCTTTTCCCTGACTTCTGGGGCCATTACATTCTGGCTTCTTATCCTACTCCTCTAATAAAGCTAGTCTTGCTGGGGCAGTTAAGACCTTAGGAGTCAGCTGAATCCAAGAAATGCTTTATCAGTCATCTTTGCTATATCTGATGTAGTTAATCATCCTCCTTGAAACTCTGTTTCTGTAGGGGTTGTCACTACTTTCTTCAGCATTAAGTCCTGCTGGTTTTATTTTGTTTGTTTAGTCATTCATTCAACAAATCAAATGGAGTGCCACTTCTTCACAAGGCTGGGCCCTAAGACTGTGGCAGTGACCAAGGCAGATGGGGTCTCTGATCTCATGAGATCATCCAAACAGAGTGTAGTCAGTCATTCATTTAACTCAACACGTATTTATTTAGGGCCTCCTCCTGTGTTTCAGCTACTGCTGTGCCTAGCAACTAAATAGATAATGATGTAAATTGTTTAGTTACGTAATGATTTAATCGTAATGGTATATGCTTTAAAGAAATAGAAGAATTTGTTTCCCAGCCAGGGAACCCACCCCCACCCCCCGCTACCACCCCTGAGAAAGAAGAAAGAAGCTATGAGGACCTATAATAAGGATACCTCTTCTAGTTTGGGGTGAGGGTAGGAGTCAGTCAAGACGAGTTTCTGAGAACATTTTTTTAGAAGCTTGAATCGGTCAAGTAAAAAGCCTGGATGGGAGTAGGCCTTGGCAGGGTAGGGAGGTAGGGAGGGGTAGTTAATTATTGATTGCACTTACCTGTAAAGTTATCTTCTGCTATATCATCTTAAGAATAAGATTCTGCTCTTATCATTTGCCACTGATGTAAGCTCTGTGATTGAGACATGCAGACTCCTTTATTGCAGCATTCGTAGTCCTGGTTCTCCTTCCTCATGAGGGATTATTTTGAAATCTCCATCTGGAAGCACCAAAGAGTTTTTAGTCTTGATGGAAAATCAAGATATATGTGTGACAGGATAATTAACGATATAAGTTTGGTGTCCAGTGAGTGGTATCGTTAAAATATTATTGGAATTCAGAGAAGGGCACTGTCACTTAGACGTGGAGTGATTGTGGAGGGCCTTAGAGGTAGTGTAGCTTGAAGGAAGAGAGACCCAGAAAAGCAGAGAAAGGGAGTTCCCTATGGTGTAGTGGCTTAAGGCTTCGGCGTTGGCGCTGTGAGCGCTGCGGCCAGGTTTGAATCCCAGTCAGGGAGCTACCCACATACCAAAAAGCAAAAAAAAAAAAAAGAGAGAGAGAAGAAAGGAACCAGGCATTTACATTAGAGAGAAAGAAGAGAGCAAAGGCAGGCAAGTGGAAATTCAGTGTTAACTAACAGTTAGGGAGGGGGTTGTATTGTTGCCTGCAGGCCTAGCTAGAGCCTATTGTTTCTCTGGAGTAATGTGATAGAAGATGAAAGAGGTCCTGGGAAGGACCTTGAACATCAAGTCCAGGACCTGGGACTTTATCATTTGAGTACAGTGTAGGCATGTGTAGAACATTTTTAGAATAAATCTGGCAATGGATGGCTTCAAAATGAGGCACTGAGACACAAGAATGCCTGGACTAGTGGGTCAGGAATTCAATTCAGCAAAAGTTTACGGAGCGCCTCCTGTATGGCAGTGGGAAGGGTCAGGAATGAGTAAGTGAGAGAGCAATTGCCTGAGGAGCCTCAAGACTTGTGCAAAATCATATTGAGTGTTGGATGGATGAGAGGAGTGTGCAGGAAGATGGGAGAATTCAAGGCCCGTCCCTTTTCCACACCCACAGGTTTTAGGGGTTGGCAAACTATGGCCCACAGGCCAGATTTATTGAGATGCCTGTTTTTGTAGAACAGTTTTTACATTTTTAAATGATTTTTTACATATCAAGAGAACAGTATTTCATGATATATGAAAATGATAAGAAATTCAAGTTTCATTGTCCATAAATAGTTTATTTTTTTTTTGGAGCACAGCCTTGCTTGTCCCTTTATGTATTTCCTTTGGCCACTTTCACATAATAACAGCAGAACTGAGTAGTAGTAACAGAGACCACATGGCCCACAAAGCCTGAAATATTTACTGTTTGGCTTTTTACAGAAACTTCCTCCCCGTGAGTCACACCCATCCTTATAACCCTGTTCTCTGAAACTCAGTGTCTCTCTTCCTACCTGAAGCTCTTCCCTCTACCCAGGCTTTTTAAAATGTCCTCCTCTTCGTTACGTTCCTTGATGCTCAGCTTCTCTCTCTTCCAGGACCTTTCTCCACCTAAACATTCTCAAGACCTATCCTATCTAAAAAAACAAAAACAAATAAACAAACCCCCACACACTTTATCGATAAACTCAAAAGTCCACCTTTGCTGCT
Source organism: Lyroderma lyra (assembly GCA_004026885.1). Lineage (NCBI taxonomy): Eukaryota > Metazoa > Chordata > Mammalia > Chiroptera > Megadermatidae > Lyroderma > Lyroderma lyra. Next base: position 1,267 of record PVJL010019194.1, on the reverse strand, counting down.
GCTCTCCATCTCCAGTCTCTACCTCCACCTTTCATTTAGTCACCTCCACTCAGACTTCAGACCCCAGCAGTGCATTAAAACTAGTCTTGCTAAGTCATCAGTGAATTCCAGCTGCTAGATCCAGTGGTTTCCCCAGTCCTTGTCTTCCTTTTTTCTCTGACATTTAACATTTTGATCATCCTTGAGACCCTTTTTCTGTTGATTTCTGTGACATTATTCTTGGTTGCTTCTCTTCCTTTTTCCCCCCCCGCCCTTCCTCCCACTCACCTATCAATGGCTTCTCCACTTCAAACATTGGTGACTCCCAGGGGTCTATCCTTTATCCTCTTATAAGAGCTATTATTTTAATTGAGTCCCTACTATATACAAGTTATGATATTTAAGTGCTTTACACAATTTCTCATTCTTAACAACTCTAAATTTAAAGATAGCTTTGTTTTCTCCCTGTTATACATAAGGAAAGTGAGGCTGAATGAGCTTATGAGATTTTTCCTGCGATTACACAGTATGTGGCAGCTGGGGGCTGGAACCTGCATCTACTCTAATCTACAGGCAAAGTCAGCTGTTATCTGTGTACCAAAGACAGACTTTCTTTTTAGTTTCCAGCCTGGATATCTGACTGGGCTACTGGACATTTCCACCTGGAAGTCCTATCCTAGCAGCACTTCACACCCAACTAACTCATCATCTCTCACACACCCCCATCCAGCCCCAGATTGGTGGTGTGACCATCTAGTTAGATACCTAGGCCATGATCTTGGGAGTTGATCTCAACTTTGCCTCCCCCCAATGACGCCTTCTACTCCTCAGCACCCCCTTGTCACTATAGCCAGCCATTTTGTTACTGGAAAATGGGGTGTCCTCGTTGATGCGATGTCCAGGTTCTTGGTATCTCGAGCAAAGAATTGAACGAGAGACACTCAAAATTATAGAGGTGAAACAAGGAGATAGTTTATTGAAGAGAAAGTACACTACAAAGAGGCAGGAGCGGGCTTGAGCAAGGAGAGTGGCTCAAGAGCCTTGAGTGGCAAAGGGAAAGTACACTCCTAAGAGGTAGGAGTGGGCTCAAGCAGGAAAATGGCTCAAGAGCCCTGATTAATGAGGCTTTGGTCCTTTTATTTTCTTCTATGTCTTTAGGGGATGCACCTCTGGGCATGGAGTCTCTAGATTGACAAGTCTGATTGACATGGAAGGGGCCTATTACCTAACGCCTCTGACTGTGCATGTCCTTTCCCACAGTTCAGTCTGTTATAATGATATTAATGAA
>PVJL010019193.1:0-14255 GCA_004026885.1 Lyroderma lyra | reverse complement strand
TGTGAGGGAAGAAGAGCCAGGTGCAGGAGACTGTACCGTCAGGTGTGCGGCCCGTGGCGTGCTGGACTGCTGAGGCGCGTCCGTGGTAGGAAGAACGGTACAAGAGTGGTGCCCCATAAAGGAGCGGGGGCAGGGATCAGCTCTGAAGGGACGTGAGGGGACCCCCTGCGGAATGCTCTATCTTGTTAGGGGTTTGGGGTCCACAGGTGTGAGCATTTTTCAGCACTCAGAATGGCACACTTAAGATTCGTAAAAAGATTTACATTTTATGTAAATCTTCCTTCAAAAGAACAAGCCAAGTAACAGAAGCGATGACGTGCATGCCGAAGTGATTGGAGTGCAGTGTCCCGACATCTCCAACTTGGACACGATGCAACGGATGGACACGCGGGACAGACCTGTGAGGGGGCACGTACATTGTAGGCTCAGAGGTGGCTTCACTGGACAGCTGTTGCAGCTTTTCTTCATGTTTGAATGTTTTCACAGTAAAATGTTGGGAAGAAAGCAGTTACTGCTGAATAATAAGCCGCCCATGGATTGGGTGGCGTAGACAGCTCTTTATTACGTGACTTGACTGGCCCTGTGCTGTTTCTGCTTGGCGAGGTGTCAGCTGGGGCCCTGTGACAGTGGGGAGGTCCAGGACTCTCTCACCCCGGCCGGTCCCGGTGCTGATGGTGGCCCCAGCGGGGAGCTCCAGGGAGGCTGTGGGGGGCACCGTGGCTCCGCCCACGTGGACCTCTTCAAGTGGCTTCCAGGAGCTTCCCCCCAGCATGGTGCTGGGGTTCCCCAAGGGGAGTCCCAGCAGGACAAAAGCAGGAGCGACAGTCTTCATTAGGCCTGGACTTGGAAACCACGTGATTATTGTTGCTGTATTCAGGGTTCAAGGGGAGGAGAGACAGAGGCCGTTTCTCAGTGGGAGGAGTGACAGGAATTTGCAGCCAAACATTTTCGACCAACCATTCAGCAAGGCAGATGGCCTTATTTACTTCACATTTTATATGCTTTATAGAAAATATTATAATATCCCTATCAAATGTGGAGTCAGTCAAGGAGGCTGTTGTCAAAATATGTAGGAGAAAAAGGATTATGGAGGCATATTGAAAGTTAAGTGGTGATAATATTATGTCATTTCCCCAGTTTTTTCAGGATTTTGTGATATATATATATATTATTTGCTAGCTTTTAAGGATGGTTTGCACATTGTTGTGATTTCTTTTTTTCATTCTAAACAAATATTTCTCTTAATCTTATTTCAAACTCATGATTTTAAGTCCTTTTAAAAAAAAAGCCCTCCCAGTTGTATGTGTTTCACACTACACACACCTGGACTCATCTTTGCATGAGAGTAAGATACTGATTTTATTTGTCTTGGTTGTAGACCAGCTGCAGATTCTCTGCCCCTTGCTTATGGCTTAAGTCAAAGTACCTCAGCGGCTTCACCGTTAGACACCATTCATGCCTTTTCTAGTTGAGTGGCCTCTTTGAGGGCATTTCCTTTTATCCGGTGTTGAATTTTCCTGTTTGAATTATTACTGCTTTATTTTAGCCTGATGATTCAGAGGGAGCGTCTTGGTTTCAGATCAAAGCACGAGAGTAGCTTAGAAGTGTGAGAACTATCCCTGTGGGGACTGTCTTGGTTCATACTTGTTGTTCCAGTGTAAATGTGTAATGCCTCTCGAAGGTGCCCTGGTGTGGACGGTCAGTATATGGTACCATTGCTCATAGAACTGTCTTCAGAGTTGTGTTAATCCAGGGGATGGCTCAGAGGTACCTAACTACCTTAACCTTTAACCTTAGGCTCACATACACTCGTGTGTATTTTCAGTGTCATTGAACATACGAGTTTGCTTGTATGTGCCCTTTCAAAGAGACAGCATCCACTCTGCTCAGTGCTCATTTAGAACTCCTGTTCATCTGTTTAGTGTTGATTTCATTGATTTCACTGAAATTAAGGTAAATCCTATTTCTAAAATCATTACTACTCAGTTAATTAGGATTTCATGTATGTTTTTGCCGCTTTTCTGATTTTTCCCCATTTTGAAACCTTTACAGTGGGCAGTGCTGTGGCTTCCAAATGGAGACGAAGCAGTGTGAAAGCTCGGTCTGCCGCATGCTTGTGATTTGCGTACGTGTTGTGCACAATGTTATACGTGAATGGATTTGCGTACGAGTTGTGCACAATGTTATACGTGAATGGATTTGCGTACGAGTTGTGCACAATGTTATACGTGAATGGATTTGCGTACGTGTTGTGCATAACGTTATACGTGAATGGATTTGCGTACGTGTTGTGCACAATGTTATACGTGAATGGATTTGCATACGTGTTGTGCACATGTTATACGTGAATGGATTTGCGTACGTGTTGTGCATAACGTTATACACGAATGGAAGTTTCACTTCCCAGCAGAAAAGAAACATGATTAACTGCCGGCTGGAGGAGGGGGTACAGTGGGCCTGTTCGGACATGGCGTGCCAGGAAGTGGTTGCACGAGTGCCAGCAGGTGGTCGCCGAGAAGGAGCAAAATCAACAGGTCCCAGTGGGACTGACAGAGGACTGGATGATGGATTGCCTTCCAGCTTCTGACTCGTGTAACCGGGAGAAGCGTGTGCTCACCTTTGCAGAGAAGGGCCCATTGGAGGAGACCCGGTATTGGGCAGGGCGGGTAGGGGAGAGAGAGAGTGGCTGTTTGGAGCTGAGGTTCGAAAGGCCATCATACACTTGCTGTGTAGGCTGTTGGGTCTGCAGGTCCGGAGTCCACGGGAAAAGCCGGGACTTGCAACACAACTGACCGCTAAGAAATGAGACTTGAACTGGACCTTTTGGAAAAAGATAACAGCTATCCATGTGCCAGGCACCGTGGGGCTCATGGCCTTACCTACGTAATTTTGTTCAGTTCCCGTGTCCACTGTAAGTACACGTGTGTCACGTCACCGAAGGTCAAGGTGAGGCTTAAGCCAGTGACTTGACCTGTCAGAGGAGGTGGGCAGGAGGACAAAGGAGATTTGCAGATTCAGACCTTCTGACTTAAAGTCTGGGTGTTGCTGCTGAATCACACCCCTCCTGTGAGTGGGCTTGGTGGTCCGTGGAGTCCTGGACCCCAGAGGAGCAAACAAGGGCCAGCATGTCTGTCAGGCCAGGAACGAGCTTGGGGGTTTGAACGCCATGATTATCAGGCTTGATAGCAAAGTTCTCCACGTTCAAGCCCTCATGCAGCCACCTGCCAGCTAGGTGACCTGGGGCTGGTCACTGAGTGTTTCCATGCCTGTGCCAGTTCGCTGCCACTGCAAGAAGTATCACTGCAGCGTAAACCACGCATGCTCACCGTGTCACGGTTTCTGGATGCAGGAATCTGGGCACTTCAGTGGGGTGCTCTGTTCAGGGTGTCCCACAGGCTGCACTGAGAGGTCACCAGGGCCGGGGTCCCCTCTGAGGCTCGTCTGGGGAACCATCAGCTTTCAAGCTCACATAGTTATTGGCAGGATTCAAACCCTCACAGGATATTGGGTAGAGGGTCTCAGCTCCTTGCCGGCTGTCAGGTGGCTGTCAGCCTCAGGCCCTTGTGATGCAGGTCCCTTCATACGATGGCTGACCTCATCAAAGACGGCAAGGAAGAATCAGTAGAGTCTCTTAGCAAGATGGAAAGTATAATCTTAAAGAGTATATTATGGAAGTGACATCTATCCCCTGTGATGTATTCTGTTGAATAGATAAGTAGCAGGTCCCACTCAGGCTCAAGGGGACACAGGGCGTGAACACCAGGAGTGGGGGTTCTTAGGGGCCATCGCGGCATCTGTCTGCCACGATGCCTTAGTGTTCTCATCTGTACAGTGGGAACGTCAGTAGTACGTACCTACCTCATGGCTGTTGTGTGGAATAAATGGGGTCCTGCACGAGGGGCACTTAGCACAATGCCTAGGACATAGTTTGTGCTCCAAAAGTAATTAGCTGCTATTTTTATTATTCTAACTCTGCAGTCACATTGCTGTGTGAAGGGAGTCTTCATTTTTATAAATAGATCTACTGCGGAGGGACAGCTTCCTCTGGCGCATTGGAAACACAGTGCCATTTGCAAGCAAACACACATGCCCACGTGGGCAGGAAGGCACGGAGGGCATAAAGTGGGGCTGACCCACAACATCAGGTCGAGTCGCAAAGACAGGGGAACTCTCTATATCCACCCGAGGAAAGGGTGACATGTGAGAAGTGACCACCACGCCCCCACCATTCTGCAGATCTGTAAGCCACGGTTCTGTCACATCAGCTTTCAGATCAGTAGCGGCATGGCAATCAGTCACGTTGAAGTTCAGACACTGGCTTGCGGGCGTGCAAATACAAATATCCTCCTGTTAGTCATGGATGACAGGACAGGAGTTCTTCTAGCTGTTGCAAATCAGCCGACTACAACAGGCCCTCCGACAGCGACGTTAACAGTAAGCCATCCGGAGGTCAAGGAAAGGTGTCGGGCCAGGGGTCCCATCCCAGCCCTCCCGGCAGTAGTCCCTGTGCCTTTGGCCCATTACTTCCTTCTGGCCCTCGGGTGCCTCATCCGAAATGAGAGGTTTATGCGGTTTTGCCTCTGAGTCGTTTTTCTGGTGACTTTCTCTGAGTCTAAATTTAAATGGCGCGCTAGACTTCTGGTTCTGCCGGGGGTAATTGGAGTTGCGGCGTGCCCCCTTTTCTGTGGAAAGGTCAGGGCATGCTGCTCCCACCCCTGTGTTGAATGTTCACTTGCTAACCCGAAATGTAAGGTGGTCTCGCAAGAGCCTCCTGTGCCTAATTGCATCTGGGGATGAGAGTAGCTTCCCGGGAACTCCCCCGAGGGTGAGCAAGCTCGCGTGCATTAGTGCCCTGAGCTTCCAGCCCACCGCTCACCCCGCTCCCTAATGTTCAAGGTCAGCACCCACGGGGTGCCCACGCGCTTTATGAGGAGGAGACGGGGCCGACGTAGCAAGCCTGCTGGACGACAAGCCTGCCAATGCCCTTACGTATAAACGGGTTTTCCCAGGATTTCGGGAGGGGTTCGCGTGTTTGTTCATTCAAACGTCACCCGAGAACTTAGTAAGTAACTAATGTGTGTCCGACCAGAGGACTTGGGTTCTGGCTCCGGAAAGGGGGTTCAGTCTTAGGAAGCCTTAAGTTTGGTGGGATAGGTGAGTAAGGAGATGAGGGTGTGCACAGAGGGGCGGTGACATTATGGCTCGGAAATTTTTCACTCTTTTGGTTGAGGATGAAGATGGCGATGAGGGTGGCGGTGGTGAGGGTATGGGGCTGACACAGCCAGGCGCTGGTCTAAGTGCTTTCCATACATTAACTCGTGTAATTGTCACAACGCTTTGAGGTAGCTACTATACCAATTCCTAGTTTACAGATGAAGACGTTTGCGGCAGAGAGAGTTCAGGTCACTTGCTCAAGGTCACACAGACGGCCAGGAGCCTATCATAGGCACTCTGCTCTTAACCACTCCCCGTACTTGATGGAGCCGATCATTCAGTGGGCCTGACTGTCCGTTTACTGGGGGCTGGGGGCACCGGTGGTGTATGCTGTCCTGGAGGAGCTCCTGTCCACAGTGTACAAGTCTATCGGGAGAGGCACGTGTCATGTGGTCGAACTGAGAGACGCGCTCCGTACGCCCAGAGGGGAGCGTGTGTGTTAACACTGCTGCCCTCACATGTGCACACCGCGGTGGGTGGACGGTTTCCTTAGCGACCAGAAGTGTCCCTTACCGCTGTTTGCTTTCGGCCCACGACTCTTGGAGACAAACCTCAGGCATTCAGGAAACACCTGAACGGTTTTGTTGTTGCCATATCTGTATCGTTGACAGCATTACCTAAATAATAATTTTAAAACATCAACTTCAATAAATTCATGTATTTTTTACTCAGATTCATCCTACAATGGGTTTGAGGTGCTAGTTTTGTTTCTCCCTGATGTACATAAAAGTAAATGCCTAACGATTCAGATAAAAACCATCCACGCTCCGTAAGAACTCACCTGTGGCCCGCCTCACTTTGCTCTTATGTTTGTCATGTTGCAAATGAGGCATCATCTTCTGGACTTGGAACTCTTCTAGGAACAAGGGCTGGTGTCTGCATTGAATCTGAAAGTGCTGAAATTCTAATAGACCACTTTAATGTGTGATCGGAGATATGTGTTGGGGAAAGACTCTCGGGGACGAAGGCGACCAGCCTGGGAGGTGTCTGGTGGCTGCCCAGCTGTGGTTCTCCAGTCTTACTGCCCTCTGCAGTCCCGAGCGTCCTCTCCACCCACAGCCTGCCCCACGCCGCAGCTTGTAGCTCGCATTCCAGGTTTGTCCTGCCCTTTTATGAGCAGGGCTGAGGCTCATATATCATTGTCAGGGAGCATTTGTTAGGTGTTCTCATGATGCTTTGAAAAGTATGCTTTGATGCCAGGATGCCAGACATGCATTCAGGGTGGACAGCAACATAAACAGATATGTCAAAGGCCATAATTATCTGAGTAACATCAGAGAAAGCCTGACAGCCTTACAGGACAACCCCTGTCCCTAAGATTCCGTGGAACATCATGTGACCAGAGGGAAACCCTCAAGTGCATGCATGGCTGTTCTTAAGAGCTTAATTTTTCACTGCTGGCTGAAACCTTGTGGTGATCCCCACGGCCTTCAGCCGCGCCCCACCTTTTCCTTCAGCCTCAGCTCCTCTCCGCATCTCCTGCCATCATTCCTTCTGTCTTGCTTGCCCTCCTCCTATCCCACTGAGATCACTGCTACGACAGTCCAACCTCTGCCCTGTGATTCCACCTCCCTCCTCGTCACCCAAGTGAGGATGTGACATGCACTCTTACTGTCCCAGGATGAAATTTACAACATATGAGACAGCTGTAGTTAGGACACTTCAAGTTCCTGCCCATGACTTAGAAGACCCTACCAGGGGTGTCCAACCTTTTGGCTTCCCTGGGCCACGTTGGAAGAATTGTCTTGGGGCCACACATACAATACACTCACACCAACGATAGCTGATGAGCTATAAAAAACGGTCCGTGCGTCATTTCCGTAACGTCTTAGGGAAGTTTACGCGTTTGTGTTGGGCCGTGCGCTGGACACGCTTGCCCTACGTGGTCTGGCCGCTGGCCACTGGCCACTGGCCGCCAGCCGCCCTCCAGCGTTACCTGGCCTTCTCTCCCTGGTCTGTCACGCTCCCATTCCCGGGCCTCTTCCGGGTCCCCCAGCATGCCCCGCTCACGCCCTTGCAGGTGTGGCCTCTGCTTAGGGTTCTCCCCACTCCCACAGGCCTTCACCTGGCCACTTCCTTTGCATCATTCTAGTCTCAGCTCTAATGAGGAACCACCTTAGCTCCTTTGTCTAAGGAAGTCCTCTCTTATCCCTCTGTCTCCCATCAGCCCGAATTTCTTCCGAGCACTTCTTGTTATCTTAAAGCATTTTCTTCATTGTCTTTGGGGTTTATTATCTATCTTCTTTTGCATTAGAATCTCTCTCCTGAAGAGAGAGCCTTTTTGTGTGTGTCCATATGTACCCCCAGTGCCAAGAATGGGACCTGGCCCAAGTCAGATAATGCAAATAATTTTTAAATGAAAGAATGGATGGATTAATTAACGAGAGCAGAAGATACATGTTGGTTAAATTTTATAGAACCATTTCAGTTACAATGTTACGGAGCAGGCTCTACATTTGGGGGGCTATTTCATGCACAAGGTGGGCTGGCCTTGGAACCTAATTAGCCAAGTCAGGGGAGGTCCACTTTAGGCCAGCAATGGGTGTGTGTAGAAAAAATACGTCCAGAAAGAGGCATGTCTCGGTTTCCTTATCTTTTGTAAATCTGTGTATCTTGGTGATGTGAGTGCATCTGAAATTTTATTTCCTTGCCTTCCATTATGGTTCTTGGGAGAAGGAATCTTAATTATTTAAATAATAATGATAGTAAAAGCCAGTTATTGAATACCTGGAATGTGCATAGCATATGCTAAGTGTATTATAGGCACTACCTAATTTAATGGTATTGTCATTGATAGAATTATTTCCCTCTCCAGAATTCATGCATTGAAGTCCTATCCCCTCGTACCCCAGAATTTTTTGGAAACAGAGTAGTTGCAGATGTAATTAAGATGAGGTCATTAGGGGGGCCACTAATCAAATATGATCAGTGTCTTAAAAGAATGGGAAAGATACAGATATAGATAGAGATTCAGATGCAGAGACACACATAGAGAAGAGATCACGTGGAGAGCCGGAGGAAGAAGGTGGCCCTCTATGAGCCGAGGAGAAAGACCTGGAATAGATGCTTCCTTCGCAGCCGTCAGAAGGTAGTAACCCCGCCAACACCTTGATGTTGGACTTCATCAAGAACTGGGCAGCCCCTCGCTGGGTGCTCTAAAATGTTAGACTTTCTAGGGAGGTTTATGGGTGGTGTGGGGGCTCGGGGCCTGGATATGGCGCCAGGCTGCCTGGGTTCGAATCCCTGTTCTGCCAGGAGCCCTGTGACCTTGGGCAAGTTATATTGAACCTCTTAGGGCCTCAGTATTTCATTTCTGAAATAACTAATGGTACTAGGATTCACCCCATATGACTATTGCAAGGCTGAAATGAATTAGTATGTGTGGAGCATGTCGATGTGTCCTGGCACAGGAGTAGGTGGGCTGGTGTCTGTTCTCATCAATCTGTCTTCTACCCTCTAGGGGGCATCTTGGGGGGATGCTTGCTTCTCACAGTGACTGAGGGCGTACCGCCACTTGATGGGCGGCGGAAAATGCTCATTGTCCTGCAATCACAGGGAAGAATTTTTCTGTCTCCTACACTTCTCGTGAACCACCTGATGCCCAATGTTCTGTAGGTAAAGGACATGTTTATAGATCTCACCATAAATTTTTTCTGGAATGGTTGAATTTACCCTGAACGTTCAAGGAATGCGACTGCAAGTAAATGGAGAAAAGGCCATGCCTCGTTTATTTGGAATTTTTCTGCATTTTGAGAGTATTCATCAGGCTAGGGTAGGAAATGGGGCACTGCAGCATGTATGACACAGAGACGGCGTGGAGTTGGGTGGAGCACCTCCCAGACGGTCGGAGGTCCGCTCCGAATGTCTCTGCCAGCTCTTCAGACACTGCATGCATCTCCGTCTTCTTCAAACTTTAGTCCCCGAGGTCTGTCCTCACCACATTTTTGTGGCCCCATAATCAAGTGGAAGCTCTGCCGACCCCTCCACTGCCTGGGGAAGAGCCCCCTCACCCCCTGCCAGTGAGCTTGGGCTGGGGGACCAGCACTGGCTGTGGGCTTGTCACTCTGGAGAGGGTCCTCTCCAGGGAGGCAAGACTCTGATTTGACCAGGCAGCAGATTTGCTAGAAGGTTCCAGATCACAATGATGACCATGGCTCTGGAGTTTTCAGGGATCGGTCCAGTGGATTCTGGTCTGAACGTGACATGTTTAACTCAACCAAGGCTGTCCCAACAAGGCTCCCCGAGGGCCTCAGGGGGAATGTGGGTTTTGTGCTTTGAAGTTGTCTCATGCTTACTTTTTGCAATGTTCCCCTTTCTTCCTCATGACACCTCTACACCGGGCCAGCCCACCGTCTGTGTCCTTTTCACTGGACCACCACGAATCACTGGCATTGTACGCCAGAAGAAGGCGGCTGCGTGCTGTAACTGCGTCTGCTGCAATTGCTCGGCGTAGTCTGGGGTTTCCTGACCCATCGGAGATGCCAGGAGCAGAGTCTTTGAAGACGCCTCAGTCAGGGTGCTTGGGCAAGTGCACGGAAGGGACATCGGTCCAAGTCAGACAAGAGAGAATCCAGTCCCCGTTCAGAATATCAGAGAAGGGGGAGGACACTGGGCCGTCCTGGGAGCCAGGCTGAAGAAGGAGAGGATGCCTGGACACTTAGTTCTGGATGTTTCTGCAGGGCCCAGAGCAGAGCCCCTGTCTGAAGACAGAGCAGGAAGCCGCAGGCTCTGGCCGCCGCCTGGAAGCCGGCTCACCGCCGAGTTCTCGCAGCCTGGACGCGAAGGATGGCTTTTACAGTTTTACGTGGTTGGGAAAAGCTCAAAAGAGCAATATTTTGTAACATGAAAATGATGCGAGATTCAGACATCGGGGTCCATAAACTGTCTCGTTGGAGGCGCCCGGAGGCAGGAGCTACGTAAAGAGGAAGTCTGGCAGAGAAGTCCGAGAGGGTGGGAAGCGGAGCCGGGCTTGGAGCAGCGAGCTCGGGCGCCAGCCGGTGGGGGACGCTGTCAGTCCGGGGGAGGCTGCCCTCGTTCGTCCGCTCTGCGCTGGGGCCGGGCCGCGAGGCCGGGGCCTCGGTGCTGCTGCCCTTCCGGGCGTTTGCCACGTGACACAAGGCATCCGTTGCCGTTTTACGATGAGATCTCTCTCCCTGGCTTGAGAGAGGTTTCTATGGCCTCCGGCCTCGCACTCTCTCTCGTGCTAATATTGATTTTACCGTAATCTCTTTCCCTCATTTCCATTTCTCAAGTCATTTCTTGATTTGGACAAAATCCACATGTTCGCACAGTTGACGATATAAAAACCAATCTTCGGGAAAACCTATTAGGGTGATCGTATTTTCCCACTGCCGGCCCAAGTGTGGATGCCCGTAGAGGAAAAGGCATTTTTAAGTCACTAGACTTCGCTTTTCACTTGGTGTGCTTTTGGCTTAAAGGGGCAACCGGCGAGGACAGGAATGCTCCCCGGGGGCTGTGTCTGTTGGGAAGGGCTTTGTAGAGCTACCCGGAAAAGAGATCGGATTCCTTCAGCAGCCTCGGGCTTTGCCGGCCCAACGCTTTTATGTAGGGAAGTGGGTTACGTCTGTGATTTTAGGAATCCTGGGAGGTAGGCGTGACTCATGGTGGGATGTGACAGGGGGGAAATAGGTTCACAGAGTTGAAATACCCGCAGCTGCCCCACAATGCAATGGGAGAAGTCCCGCCCAGGCTGTCTGAGTCCACGATCCTGCCACCACTCTCCCACTCAGGAAGGCACCCACATGCGACCACAGACCAGAGACCCCGGAGGCCTGGAATGGGACGGCCACAGGCACGCAGGCCCTCAAGTCCTGTGTCCCTTTAAGAGCAGGCTAGCTCTAAGCCTCGTTGCTAGGCTAGCGAGCTGTGTTTCCAGGCAGGCTAATTAGAGCGTATATCAGCTCTGCACGTCGCGGGTGGGGTGTTCATTCCTCTTCTCTCCCAATGCACCGAGCATTGCCAAAGCCTGGTATTAAATAAAAAGGACAATTTGGGGCTCGGAGATTAACTGTTGCTGTGTTTATTAAATACTTTGCACGTATTCCATGTCATGCTAGGGAAAAATGCAAGGAAGTCTCCCTTTTTGTGTGAGATCTAATACGTGCTCACCCGAGCACAGGACCCTATTGTTCATAAAGCGTTTTCACACACGGGGCCCCAGGTGAGCCCCACGGGTTAGTTTACTCATTTCCTAAGCGAGGAAACCGAGGACCAGCTGACTGAGGTAATAATGGCCCTGAGGTCCCATAACATCGACTCTCAAAGGCTCCATGTCTGGGGCACCTTTATGAGGTTGTGCTCGTACACGGCCTCTGTGCGTCTCAGAGAGGCTCCCTTGGGGTGCACTGTCCTAATTCCCTTTCTCAGGCTCCCATCATCTGTGCCCCAATCAGATTTTATGATGGTTTTGCTTCCTCAGACCTTTGTCCCGGAGCTGATGGCCTTTATTTCCCACTGGCCTCTCAGAGTTGGTGTGCCATCGACGACGGTGCACATTTCACAGAACTCACCGAACCCTACAGTTTCCTTGAAGATGGAGAAAGAAAAGAGAGACACGGGGGTTTTCCCTCGTGCCGTGCTTTCTGCATTAAAAACCAGTGCAGTAATCTGTGTGTGCCCTCGGGGGTTTGTTTTCTGGGTGAATTCTGGGGCAGTTCCCACGAGTAAAACTGCCTGTGCTGCTTAGGCAGAGTTTTAGAACTAGCTTATCTTGATCAAGCTTATCTCTTCTTATAATTTCTTTTTGAAAAAAATGTCCTTTTGAGATGAGTTGGCAGCAGTTCTGGTCTAGTTCCTGTCAGTCTGGCGGAAAGCAAGTGGAATGTGTGTCTTTCCTCTTTCTTAGCAGTAGGTGTGAGTTTGCAAAAAGAGATCACATCTCCTCTCAAGGATGTCTGGCCAGTTTGAGGCAGAGCCGGGGGTCCCTTTCACCCTGTTTCCCATCTTCCATTGCAAACGCCAGCCTTAACAGCACTCACACCTGCTTTCGATGTCTTTGCTCCTTAGTTTCCTCCTCATTTCTCTACCAAAGGCTCTGTAGCCTCAAAGGCGTGTCTGTGAACATTTGCCTTCTGATTCAGGTCTCGATTCAGAGAGTAACTTGTCCAGCTTTGCAATTCTGATCCAGAAACTGACCATTTCTCCTTCTTAGGAAAGGTGGGTGGGTGTGTGGGGACAGCCTACATTCACTGAGCCCTTCCAATGTTCAGGTTGCATGCATTTATTTGTTCTTTGCCATGAAACTGTGTTTTGTGAGCTTATTTTCAGAAGCTTGTCCAAGTCACTTTACCAGGTAGGTGATAAATGATGATTTATCCAGGCTCATCTGACCACAGAGCACGAGCCTATCCCATTATGCCCGGACACCTCACCGTGCCCTCTGTTGGGTTAAATGTAGCTCTTGCTTCCTGACTAAAATCCTCTACTGTGTCCTAACCCCCACTCCCACTTTGAAAAAGCCTAACACGTGCAGCGCGGAATCTCTCCGGCCTGGGAGGAGACTGTGTCAGTGTTCTGTTGCCACTTATCGAGCTGAAACTAAGTGTGATTTATCTTCACCCAGAGCTGTCATGCCTGGGTGCAAGGGTGCCAAGGACCCTCGCCAGGACTCCACGGAAGCCACATGCTGTCGCCAGGCTATGGACACAGCCAGGATAACGATTATGATAATGATGACTGACGCTTCCTGAGCCTGGATGCCCCAGGCCCTGATAAATCAGGGTCTTGCAGCTTTCCTGTGATTGGATTACTATCCCTCCTGGGCAGATGAGGAAACTGAGGCACAGAGAGTTAAGTTAGCACTGATTATCAGCTAACACAGAGTTGTTTTATACTTATTTGTCGGTCCCTCCCTCTAGAGGGTAAGCTCCATGAGGGCAGGGTGCTTTGGTTTGTTTTTGGTTGGTTCATTGTAGCCCCGCTGTCTGCAGGGATGCCGGGCACATAGTAGGTGCTCCATAAATAGTGTGGGAGAAAGCAGTCACGTAGAACAGAGAGAGGGGAGAAGTCATGCAGGCTGGATGGTTCTCCAGAACCTCCATGTTTTTATTTGTTCATAGTCCAATTGGCTCAACCGACCTATCATCCAGGCACATACGGAGGAGGCAAGACAGACGCTTCCCCACAGCTGCCTCTACCTGGAACACCCGGGCCTTTCCAGGCACTGCCCGGGGCCAAGCGCAGTGCCTGGCACTTAGTAGGCACAGACTGTCCTCAGGCACGAGCAAGTACACGAGTCCAGTAGCAGGACACTCTGCAAGGGGAGATTCACCAGAATCAGACGCGGGTGCACAGACCAAGATGAGGTGGCTGCTCCCTACAGTAACGTGGTCACTTCCGAGCCACGGTGCCAGCTCTCCAGGGACGTTTCGGTCACACGGGCACGCCACTCAGTTACGGTTATGGCATGCCTGTCACTGCACAGGAGAAGGAGGGGTTACAGGTAAGGAAAGGAACTCGAGAGCTCAGAGAAGAGGCTGATCCCCTATTGCAGCAAAACAAAACCAAGAACCCGGGCAAAACCCCTTTTCCTTAAGACACTCTCCTGCCTTGTGCCGGCCGCCACCGTCTTCCCAGCCACCTCTGTCCCTCCCTTCGCCGACCCGAGCCACGTCCTCGCACGCTCTGCCACACATTTTCCGGGCAGCCGTTTCCGTCCCCTTTCCCTCCGGTCACGCAGCGCTCACGTATCCTCCGCCCTGTCGGCTGGTATGGCCCCATCAGCCTCACCCCGCAAACAACAATAAAAAGTCTCCAAACAAAACTGAATGAGCTCGCTCAGAGCCTGCATTGACATTTATAGTTTACAAGGTCATTATTATTCTTTTTTAAGGAGCAAACCAGGATGTGTTTATATTTTATACATAATGGGAGCAGCTCTCTCACCATTCCGATGAGCTCTCCCCCGGGGATTAATGAGACGCCTCATTTACACGGATGAGCCCCGTGTGGAGCACTTGGCCCAGGGTACCCTCACAGAGGAAAATTCCACTGGGCTGGGGAGCCAGGGGCAACACGCCTCT
>PVJL010019192.1:0-14344 GCA_004026885.1 Lyroderma lyra | reverse complement strand
ATTAGCACATCAAGAGACCATGGAGAGAGAATTCTAATCCCAGTTTTTTATTCAGTTCCTTCTTCTCTTTGGGTATCAATTTCCCAACTCATATAACAAGGTGCTTTTTTCTCAACTTTTAATTTGAAAGATGCTACATAAATGATGTGTTCTTATCAATGCATTACATCAGGAACCACATGAGGTAAATTTGCTCCATTGTTGGTGACATTAGATATGTAATTTCAAAGGGGGAAAGATAGCATATTTTGCCAGGTATTATGTGCTACCATGTATAATGCACACCCATGTTTTTGGCCCAAATTTTCAGGAAAAAAATTTTTCATCTTAGTGATTTAACTTTAATTCAAATTTTTATTTGTTTATATTTAAGTACTTGTTTTTTGTATTATAAAGGAATTTTAGCATTTCTTAATATATTATGGTACAATAAATTTTATGTAATATGTAATTACAAAACAGAAGAACAGATACAAGGTACAAAAACTTTATGTGTAAAATGTTTTTTATATAAAAACAATTATCATACTCCAGGGTATTATGTTGCATATGGGTATCATTATTGATTTCTAGAGTTACACTTTTAACCCATAAGCATAAGTACTACCCATGTATAATGCACATCCTTACTTTTCCCTTATGGGCAAAAATGTGTGCAGTATACATGACGAAATACAGTATTTTGAAAATGGAGAAATTGAGCACACACCATTATAATCAAGAAATTAAACTAACATGGCCTTGTGCCCTGTAGTTTCAGCATATATTAATTAATGATCATTGCCTGAATCCATTATTAAGATGATGAATGCAAAGTGGTGATATGCTAATCTTAGATTTCTTCTGTATTTATTTGTTCACATTATTCTGAGCAAGGTGATTTTTAAGGCTTTTTATGATTCAGATGTTCTGTGTTTCTATAATTAAACTTGATTTAGTTTATCTGGTAACAGGCATTTTGGAGAGTAGGGCCATTGCCAAATGAAGATCTTCACAGGGCAGCTGAATGAGGCATGGAGCCCAAGCTTCTGGGCCAGTCAGGGAGGCAAGCAAGTTCAGATTTTTCTGAGGGGCCCAAGGGGACATGAAGAACCTTTTGGCCAAATGGCTTCTCCTGTCTTGATCAGGGTTACTGAAGTTTGGCATTGCAATAGGTGACTCAAGTGCCTTCCTATCTGCTCTTGACTATAAAATGCAAGCTAATCAGATGGTTTAAGAGAAGTGTCACATAAATCCCTTTAAAGCCAAACTCAGACAGTAAGTGGAAATAAAGCAAAAGGGTATATAAGCTTTTCAATTTTGAAACCAAGATATCATTTTCATCCTTGTCTAGTTCACAAATGGTAGAGATAAGCCCAGAAAATATGTGCAATATTGTTTTGTGTGTGATTTATTTGTTCAGTTTTAATCTTTTCTTCTTCCCTTCCTTCATCTCCAGAATTTTCCATGAAGTCCTAATACACTAAGACAAATAAAGGGGTACATAACTTACAAGTTTTCATTTTTCTTGTAATTGAAGCTGCAAAATTGATTTCTGGAGTGTGAGTTAATCAGTAAAATGGAATTTGGCTTAGTCCTGTGGGCCAGGGAATCATCCCAGAACTTCCATGGCCATTTCTCCTACCTTCTTCAGAGCTCCTAGAGATACTAGTTATAGTACTCTTTCTCCATCATTGTGGGCCTATGCACTCTCCATCATACACATAAAAAAATGGAGAAGTGAATTTCACAAGATGGTTCAGATGGGCCTACTCAAGGGAATCTAGAATTCAGGATTCTTTTCTAGAAGAAATTCTGGTTGGCTCTCACCACATGATGGTACAAAGATCTGAGTGTCATAAATCTTTTCCACCATGGATTCCAAGGTTTTGCAAACAGTGGCCTTGTATTATTTACCTACCTCTGCTTCTCATCACAGACTACTTCAGCTCAGACTAAAAAGAGATAATAGGACTGGCTCTTCATAAAGTTGGGGACAGGGTTCTTCCAACGTCCTGTCCATAAGACTGAGCCCAAACATGGACTGGCTACAAATATGTGACTTAAAAAATACTGCAAAACCATTCACATTAGCCATTGTGAAAAGAGGTTTGGAAGGATACTTATTATGACATGAAAGGCCTTCTGATTCTCCAACTGCCAGTCAACACTCACTGGCTTTGTGCCAAACCCCTCTTGGTGTTGATATTAGTCTGGGTGGTACCATATGTAACACCTGAAAATTGAACTGGGCACCTGCATTTATGTTGGCCTAGATCTGAAGGAAAAATCTAAGTTGGCATGCCCGCTACGTCAAGGTGACAGAAGCCTCTTGTACACTGCCTGGCTGGATATACCTGGTTTGGAGGACCCAGTTAGAAAGCAAGAGGTTGACTTTCTTGACACCCTGATGGGAAGCTGGCCATATCAAGTGATAATCCATCTTGAAGTTGAATTGAGCAGAGGAATAAAGTTGGAGAAAATAACTGAAGATGGGACTTTTATATGACATGTAAGAGAATGGTGGGCTTATCAAGTCTTACCAATAATCTAAATTGAGTTACAAGGGAAAGAAGCTCATCTGGTACTAAGAGTTTTTCCCCCACCACCCTCCACAAAAGGACCCCATTTGCATAGCTCAGCCTGACTCCCAGCTACATGAAGGCAAATGAATATCACTCTAAAACTTCTAATGGGAACTCAGGATTTGGCATCATTTAGGAACTAAGAGAGTTCTAGAGATTAAATATCATCATCTTTTCAATGGCCAGAATGTTATCAAGTCCTCTTCTAGTAAATAAACAAAAAGAAAAAATACTGCAGTTGGTTTCTGCTTTGATGTAGTACCTTTCATTTATATTTCTGCTACAAAAAGCTAAAAATCTCAGTATTTTCTCACTTACATTCCAGGGGGAAAATTCACATGTTCTAGCTACTTCCCATTGCCTTACTGTGTAAGGTTTTTCTAGCAAGGCCACTTCATCCAAAGGTCATCCAGCAACTGACAGATTGACTGCCCTTGGGTGAGGTTCTTATCTATGACCCAGACCTAAGAAGTAAACACTCAATTTTCAAAAAATAGTCTAGGGCCATTTTCTTCAGCAAGCAACTGTGGGCCATGTAGTTTCCCTTAGAAAAAAATGGTGGAGATTGCAGAATCCATAATTTACATATCTGGTCTAAGATTTCTGACAGCATAATAGTTGGGAAGGAGAGATAATTAGAGCCCTACTGGACAGTTTTTGCATTGAAATGTGTAGATGATCACCTCTTTCAGGTTTGCCTAAAGCGCTGTACTTGTATAAACAATTCAGTAAGGTGTCATAACCTTTGCCAAGATTATGACACCTTACTGAGTTGTTTGTACAGTACTGTCAACATAAATTCACAGTGGCAAGTTCACAAAGTTAATTGTCAGATTTGGGGTACAATGACAGCTCTGATGGACATTCCAGAAATGAAGTTCCAAAATTGCTTTGGAGGGTGGACTAGGCGCTGGCATTGGTGGATAGTTTCCTAAGGAGAGTACTTCGATGGTGACCATAGTGATATTCAGCAATGAGGTTGGGCAGCACTTTTTCTAGGATGAGTTCGTGAAATTATTTGTCTGACCTCATATGCAGGGCCATCCCTGACTTGAACTATGTAGGAAGACGGCCCCACCTGAACTTCTCTATTGATGGCAGATGGTGGTGGTGGAGAATGGCTTTTCCCATTTTGGAAGGCTGCTTAGCCCCTCCAGAAGGCCTCAGCAGAGCAGTTGTCAGCCTCTATGGAGTAGTTTTGGCCCTAAGTGAGTGGCCACATGTCATGCGCCCTTCCTGAAGAACATGCTCCAACTTGTGTCCTCTGCTATATTTGAGCCATTGAAAGTAGGCCCAGCAGGAACTAAGCATCTGCAGCATTAGGCAGCAACACCAGATCATTACTTTTACTGAGCTGAGGCTTAGAGTGAAACAAGAGCTGAGCCTAGCACCAGAGACATAGAACTCCCTTCTCAAATTCCTCACTGTCCTCTCACTTAGGTTAGCTCCAAAAATAGTGCCCATGCAGGCCACAGGCTGGAGGCTATGGGGAGGTGAAACATGCATATATATGAAATACAGGAGGCTAGATGAAATGGTGTTTTTTCATCTTTTAGTCAGGATTGGGGAAATACTGGTTATTTCATGTGAATGGAAAAACTGCTGGGAGTCTAGTGCCTGGTGTTAGAATATGTAAGGTCTTCTGAGAAAAGCTCAAGCTTGGGCTTAAAAGCTACTTTGCAAAAAACACAGCACTCATCTGGATATTTCAAGTAAGGGACTCTATACGTACATTCTTTGACAAGGAAAATACATTTGGTCCTGTGGGGGAGATGGATGTAGGCAACAGCAGCTCTTCGGCATTCTAAAAGCTTGTGCTCCCTTATCGGGGCTTGTAATTGATATGTTCCCCTGCCCAGTATCTAAGGAGTCATTTTGAGACAGACATTTGTTCAGCAATCTGAGAGCCCCAGACAGAAGACAGAGACATTCATTTTATTTTATTCATAGTGCAGAGGCCAGGGGGACTGATTTTGTGGCCAGTGTTCCTTCTTGGCCTGAGTTGCAGCTGATCTGGGAAGAACAATATAAGATGACACTGAGGCACTATCCAAATGGCTTTGGATTACTAAGTGAGTCCCAAGAGCCAGCTAGGAGAACACTTTGGAAATTGAAACGATGTAAGCCAAGAGGCCTTTAATCGGAGGTCTGCCCTTGATGAAGTTAAAATGTGGTGGAGTGGAAGAGTGCTCATCTAGGAATCGGGACATCTGGGTTTCAGCCCACAACTAACTCACTGCATGACCTTAGGCAAATCTGTCTCCTTATCCGAGACTCTCTGTCCCCTGTCTGTGCAATTAAGGGTGAAACTATATGAGTTAGGAACCTTATTCCAACTCTGCCATTCTATGGTTTGCCATGACAGACCTTCTGATTCTAGGGAAGTTGGTATCAGTATGACTTCAGGGTACAATGCCAAACCCAGGATATACCAAGAAGGGCAAAATCACTGGCTTGACTCTTATATGGGCTGGTTAGTTTTATTGAAAAGTAAATAAACAGGGAAAATTCTCTTTTCTGGCTAAACATTCCCTTGATCACAGCCAGCCATCTTGTTTGGCACAGGGAGGACTTGGTGAGAGAATGTGAAGTACTTGGTATTAGCCCTGTCCACTGCTGGACAAACACCTTGAAATCCAGCCCTACTCAGTGTAGGTTAGCAGGGGTTAGCTTCCTCAAGGTAGGACATCACTAGCATTATTGTAAAAAAATTTAAAAGATTCTCTTTCAACCTTCTACAACTCATAAGCAGAAGACAGTGTGTTATAGTTTGAGTTCTGCATTGATCAGACATACAGAGAGCCATGTGCTCAGGCCCAGTGTGGACCCTCAGTGAATTTGCAGAGCCTAGGCTTCTTGAGGTTGCTCCTTTCCAGAAGCCAAATTGCAGCTTGGTCTTTGCCCTCTTTCTTCATCCAATATGACCAAGAACCATGGTTCTTAGTCTTTGTCATGAAGAACAATGGGATGAACTAATCCCAATTAAGAAATTAAGCAATAATTCAAGAACAGATGATAACCTACCCTTTCAGAAGACATGCAATTTAACAGAGGGATAAGTACATATCTTAAAGCTTGCCTAGTGCTGCTCAAAACTTGTGCTACTCTTAACACTGATGTATCAGTAGAAAGAGATTATGAAAGGAATGTTGGCATTAAGACTCTGTCACGGATCAGTCATGGAAAGGAAGGGGCTAGATAGAAACAAAGGGCAAATTCAAAATCACTTGAAAAGCCCAAGGAAAATGTGTTATAATTTCCTCATCTGAAAGCATCTAAAGAGTGACTAAACTTCTTGCCAAACCAAAACTCTTCCTTTACCCATGTCAGGGGTAGAAAATGTTTTTCCAGTTTCCTTTGGACCATCAGTGGAGTCTTAAGGTTATATTTAAGAGCTTCTAAGAAATTCATTGCTCAAAAATATGATGTGAGAATCTGCTGGATACTAGAGTTGATCTGGCTGCTTTGGCTGGCTAAGCTATGCCCTTTTTCTTTCCTATCACTCTATGAGAAAGTGATGTAATGGAAAGAGCACTGGACTTGTGTTTGTGCCTTAATGGAATCTACTTAGCCTCTTTAAGTTTCACTTTCCTACTCAGTACAATGAGGAGAATTGGTATTATTTACTTTATAAGTTTGAGGATTAAATGAGATAGTGCATATATAAAGCACCTAGCACAATATCTGGCACACTGTTAATTCTCAATACATAGCAGTTATTAGTTTTAGTGAGGCCTCACATGGAAATCTGGGGCTGTGTGATAGGTCTGGGCACATGGAGGTAGTAGACTACTGAAACTAGTCATGTGAGAAGAAATAGAAGACAGGAAGAGAGGTGAAATGGCCAAAAAGAAATGTCATTAGTTTCCCTGATGAGCCCTGACCCCAGGAAACAAGTTTAGAAGAAAAGGCTCCCACAGTTCTTCTCTCTGTAAATGTGTCCAGAGCAAAGTCTAAGAGTACAGCACACCAGAACATCTGCTAAACCTGCTATTTTCCCCAATTCAGACATTTTCCATTAGTTTGACTCAGAGAAATCATAGATGAGATTTTTAGGGGATAGCAAGTCCAAAAATTTTGTCAGTCATGTTTAAGGGGTTATAGTCTTTAATACATTGAGCAAGTATGTAACAGACAACACAGCAAATATTGTCAATCTTCCCATTTTCACTTTGTCAAATGAGGTAGTGTTACATGATGCCCTGATACAAATTATTCAGGCAGCTGCCATACTGCATTAATTGCAGAGGAGCTGAATTCCATACAAGGAAGGTGTTCCCAAAGGTTCATTACTAAATATCCAGCAGTTATTTGAAAAGTTGTTTTGGGTGACAAGGGCACTAAATCCTTCTATGCATTATTGCTCCAAGAAAGGACAACCAGAAATTTTCTCTCTTTTCTTTTCAGAAGAGAAAATTTGTAATTTTGCTCACTTGGGCCATTCCTACCCTTTCCTTGATGTTTTCTGGCTTTGGAAGCACTTAAATGCTTGCTCCCTTGCATTCAAGGTATTACACCACAATTTATTTACAAAAACATTATGTCTTTTAAATTGATGATAAATAACAATAAATATATCAATGGAAGGCCATTCTTGTGTAAAGTATCAAGAATTACAATGAATTTAATGACCTCTAACCTTTAACCTAATCTCCAATCTTGTATCAAGCTACTTTAAGACAATCTCTACTTGGATGTTCTACCATTACCTCAAATTCCCTATATCCAAAACCAAATGTTTCACCTTTGCTCCAATCCATATTCTTGTCCCACTTTTTCTTTTTTTTAATTTCAGGTGAGGGTACTACCACAACTCTATCATCCAGGCCTAGAAACTTTGGAGGCATCCTAGATTCTTCTCTTTTCTTCATCTGCCCTTTCATAGATGACTAAATTCTGATTGTTCTACATTTGACTTGTCTTTGAATTGACCTTTGATTTGCTTCCACTTCCTCAGTCCCACTATCACCATCTCAGTTCTGGTTCTTGTCATACCATGGCTGGATTCCTAGAAGAGCTCACTCACTGGTTTGATTTCATTCTATCCTTCCCGTTAGCCACTGCCAGACTAATCTTCCTATAAGCCCGCTTTTAGCATATCACACCTCTGCTTAAAATTCTACAAGGGTTGCCTATTGTTTATTGTATTAAGTTTAAATTAACCTATCATTCAAGAGCCTCCTATTATTTCAGAACAAAAACCCACTATTTCAGCTAGGGTTCCAGCTTCACTGTGTCAGTATAAACCACAAACTACACTCATTCTTGCTTCTAGGGCTTTGTTTGCATACATGTACCCTTTCATCTCCTCTGATTTGCAAATCCTTCCATCTTTTAAGGTCTATCTCAACTTCCTATTCCTCCATCAAGTCGTCCTTGATTTCTCTGGCATATACAGAATACCTCCTGTGTCTTCTGCCTATACTATGATATTTTAGCAACAAATCAGATACTATAAATGACAGAATACTAACAGATTCAGGAGACCTGAGTGCAACTCCTGGCCTTGCCTATAACTCAGTGTGCTCCTCCCCTTCTCTGGACCTTGGCATCCTCCTAAGTAAAATAGGAGTTAAACTATGGCAATATTTCTCAAACACCAGTCATTTTCATAGCACCTGTTACATCTGTGATGTCTCTACTTAAATTGTTCTTTCTTGCTTTTCTATTTAAATGGAGTTTTATCGTGGTAAAACACATATAAGATAAGATTTACCATTTAAAACATTTTAAATTGTACAGTTCAATGATATTAAGTATATATACAATGTTGGGCAATCATCACCACCATCCATCTCAAGAACTCTTACCATCCTGCAAAACTGAAAATCTATACACATTAAATAATAATTCCCCATTCCCTTCTTTCTAAGCCCCTAATAACCACCATTCTATTTTCTGCCTCTCCAAATTTGAGTACTCTAGGTACCTCATATAATTGGAATCATATAGTATTTATACTTTTGTGACTGGCTTGTTTCACCTAGCATAACATCATCAAAGTTCATCTGTATTTATAGTATGTGTCAGAATTAAATACATTTTTAATGAAAGAACATTATATCAGTGAAATAGTTTTATGACATGGTTATATTTTAATATACATTAATATAAATATTGAAAAATAAGGTTTGTGTGCCTCAGTCCCATCACTAGAGTGCCCCCCACTCTTTAGGAAATGCCTGACTTGATCATCTCCACAGGCATTTCAAACCCTAAAAACATAAGGATCACTGGAGCAGTGGTTTTCAAATATGGCTGATTATTAGAATTCCTTAAGGGGCTTTGAGAAAGACCTGGGCCCTATCCCAGAGCTAATGAATCAGATTCTCTGGGTATAGCCTGGGAGTCTCTGTGTTAACAAACTTCAGAAACACTCATGATGATCAACCATGTTTAGAGCCATTGCTCCATGGCCGACTTGAGGGCAGGGCTCCAGCTATATGCTTCCTTTACATTTCCAATAGCATAGTGCTGGTCACAGAGGTCAAACTCAAAAACATCATATTCACTGATAAATTGAGAATTTCCAAAAATAAAAGGTAGACAAGACTTTAAATCTATTTCTTCCCTTTCAACAGTGCCTTTCACCACCCATAAGTTCCTCTGTAGGGAAATGACACCCTACCTTATGAGGTTGTTGTGACTCAAATTGGGTAACATGTGGGAAAGTAATGACTGTTAATATGAAAATACATTGTATACCTCATAAGTACCCAGCATTGTGCAATGATGTGCTGAAGATAGACGAGAAGTTTAAAACATGATTTCTGCTCTCATAGAGCTCAGGATATGCTTAAGGAAACTAAACTAACCCAGATGAAACAAGTGAGGAGCAATGACTTCCAAGTGGGGCAGAAATTCAAGCTGGGTGCACTCTGGGCAGGCTCCATGGGTAAGACTTGATCTGAGCCCTGAAGGAAATATAAGACTTGGAGAGAGACAGGAGAAGCCAAAACATTCCAACAGAAGGGAATGGCATCAGACATGGCTGAGGTGATTACTCATGTGGTATATCTGAGTTGGCCCAGTAAGACTTGTCTCATCACACAATGCACCAAAATAACTCTGGAAAATTAACTGTTTAGAATTCTGTTCCTTAGGATGGCCCTTCTGAAAATGCAACACACCTGGTCAAGAGTGTATATGACATCATTTATACCTTAGTGTGCATTAGTTAAATCAGAATGCTTTCTCCCCAACATCTGGACAAGATGGATGGGCTGTGGGAAGAGACTCTCATTGGTAGAAGCACAAGAAAGAGTAACTTTGGAGCCCTAGAAATAGTTTCAGTTTGGGATTCAGAAAGTAGTGTGGAGCCTTGGGGAAGGTGGTAGGTATCAGGGCTCTAATTTGTCAGCGATGAGATTATTTTGAACATGAAGAGGGAAAAGTCCTAACCAGACTTTGTTTCACATGGTTTCTTTTGTTGATGTTCTTAGAGGCTTTTGCAAACCAGGATAACCTGCAGATTCATATTAGAAAAGCATTGGGCTTCCACATTGGACAAATGAAGATCTGTCACAGAGAGGTTATTTTATGAATATTTGGGAAGATGAACTGTGACAGACATGGAAATGTGGTTCTTTGGAAAAAGGGGTGTAACAGGCTCTCTTCTTTCATTCCATCCTTAGGGTCTCCTTCCCAGTCCCTTTATAGTTTGACTTCTGGGGTTGACTTCAAGATAGAAAAAAGTTTCCTTTACAAAGACTGTATTTTTTTTTTCTGCTGCTCTCAGCAGAGTCTGTTTTTTAACTGACTATGATTAAAAATAGAGGCTGTTTTATCTTCCTCCTCTGAGCTCTAAGGAAGCTGGTATACCCCCACAGAACTGTACTTGGGGCATCTCTTCCTATCCAGCCCTTCCCATTCCCTGTAGCCATTACATCAGTTACCCCAGTCAGCCAGCAAGCCTTTGTTTGGCTTGGCAGCTCTCCAGCTAACTTAGGCAAAGATATTTAGGAAAATGTTCAAACATCTTGACTCTGAGGCTTCAGGAATGAGCTTGGGACAGCAAAGCCTGTCTACCTGTCTTTAATTTTACTGCTTTCTTAACAAAGTCAACACTTGTCCTGCCTATGAGACACATTGTTTTTCTTGCTCCAACTAGGCATATCAATGGACATCAATCACTGAGTTAATTCACAAATTATTCCTTCAGAACATACATTGGGCTAAGCTTTGTGTAGTGAATAGGAAGTGAAAAGCGGGGCCATATCTTCTGAGAAAAGATCATTCTCTCTCTCCCCTACCCTCTCACACACATTTAGTTCTCAAGATGAGGTGGTAAAAAGTTAAGGTAAAAAAATTATTGTGGAGGAAGAACAATCAATGTTGACAGAATCTGGAAAATGAAGAGGGACATCCAGGAGTGGGAAGTGGTCCAGTAAAGCTGTGAGCTGGACTTTGACAAATGAGCTGCATTTGGAAAGTCTATTTAGGTAAGTTTTATCATCCTATCACTCTTGAGTGAAAAATCTCTAACAATTCCTCCAGAATCACATCCTAGCATCCAAGTTCTTTAATCACATGACCCAATCCCCACCTTCCCTCTGCAACAGTGAATCCAAATGCTCTGCTACATAGGCTTCCTCACCCCACCCTCATTTACTTTTGGACTCTTGAGCTTGTCTACACTTGTCTATACCATGGCTTTCCCTGTGCTCCACCTTCATTCTTTTCTTCCCTTTCAAATCTCCAGTGTTAACTATTCCTCATCAAGTTAAAAAATAACTTTATCTTAACCCCTCCCTGCCAACACACATCCAGTTATGTTTCCCTCCCCTGCACTTTTTTTTTTAACATATAAGGAATGTCTCTCTCATTTGATATACCACATATAAACCACCTGCTATAATAGTTAACAATAGGATGTTATGGGATGCAACAAAAGTAGATCTAAGAGGGGGAGTTCCTAGTGGTAAATGCCTACATTAACTAAACAAGAGAAGCTCAAATAAACAACTTAACTTTACACCTCAAAAAACTAGAAAAAAAAAAGAATAAACTGAGTGCAGAGTTAGTAAAAGAAGAAAATAACAAAGATCAGATCAAGAATAAATGAAATAAAGACTAAAAAGAACACAAAAGGTTGATGCCACTAAGATTTGTCTTTTTTCTTTTTTTGAAAGATAAACAAAACAAACAAAACTGTAGCTAGATTTACCAGGAAAAAAAGATAGAGGACTCAAAGAAATAAAATTATAAATGAAAGAGGAGACAATTACAAATGATACCACAAAAACACAAAGCATCCTAAGACACTACTATAAACAGCTATATGCCAACAAACTGGACAACCTAGAAGAAATTAATAAATTTCTAGAAGCATAAAAGCTACCAAGACTGAATCATGAAGAAATAGAAAATGTGAATATACAAATTACTAGTAAGGAGGTTGAATCAACAACCTCCAAACAAAAAAAATGTCCAGAACCAGATAGCATCACAATTGAATTCTGGCAAACATTTAAAGAAGAATATCAATTCTCAAACTTTTCCAAAAAGTAGAAGAAAAGATGACATGTCTAAACTCATTTTATGAGACCAGCATTACCCTGATACCAAAACCAGATAAAGACACAACAAGAAAAGAAAATTACAGTCCAATATCCCTGATCAACATAGATGTAAAAATCCTTAAAAAAAATTAGCAAACTGAATTTATCATTACATTAAAAGGATCATACATCATGATCAAATAGGGTTTATTCCAGGGATGTAAGGATGGTTCCATATGGCAAATCAAATGTAATATACCACATTAACAAAATAAAGGATACAAATCATATGATCATCTCAATAAATACAGAAAAATCACTTAACAAAATGCAACATTTATTCATGATAAAAACCCTCAAATAACTAGGTAAAGAGGTGACATAGCTCAACATGATAAAGGTCACATATTACAATCCCACAGCTAAGTTCATACTCAATGGTGGAAAGCTGAAAGGTTTTCCTCTAAGATCAGGAAGAAGGCAAGGATGCCTACTCTCACCAATTTTATCCAACATAATAGTAGAAGTTCTACCCAAAGCAACTAGGCAAGAAGAAGAAATAAAAGGCATCTAAATCAGAAAGGAGAAAGTTAAACTCTCTCTATTTGCAAATGACATGATATTATAAACAGAAAAGCCCAGAAACTCTTTCTCTCTCTCTCTACACACACACACACACACACACACATACACACACACAACTGTTAGAACTAATACACAAATTCAGTAAAGTTGCTGGATGCAAAACCAATATACAAAAATCAGCTGCACTTGTATACACTAAGAAACTATCAGAAAGAAAACTTGAGAAAACAATCCCATTCACAACTGCATCAAAAAGAATAAAATACCTAGGAATACATTTAACCATGGTGAAAGATCTGTCTACTGAAAACTATAATACAATGATGAAAGAAACTGAAGAAGACACAAATAATTGGAATGATATTTCATGCTCATAGTCTGGAAGTGTTAATATTGTTAACATTTTCATACTACCCAAAGCAATCTATAGATTTAGTGCAATTTTTACTAAAATTCTAATGACATTTTTCACAAAAAATAGAAAAAAAAATCCTAAAATGCATATGGAACCACCAAAGACCACAAATAGCCAAAGGAAGCTTGAGAAAGAATAATAAAGCTAATGCATCATGCTTCCTGATTTCAAACTATATTACAAAGCTCTAGTAATCAAAATAGCATGAAATAGGCATAAAAACAGACACATAGAACAATGAAATAGGGAGCTCAGAAATAAACCCATGCATTGATTTCACTCACATGCAGAATATAAAACTGAAAGCAAAGAAAAAAGAAATGAACAAACAAATAACCCATGGACATAATCAATAGTTTAATGTTTATTTGGGGACGAGTGGGTTAGGGAGGGGAGAAAGGGGAGGGGGTGGGAGAGGAGGGGGGAAGCTAAATATAAGGTGATGGAAAGAGAAGTCACATTAGGTGGTGAACTTATTATACATCAAGTTGACAATGCACTGTAGAATTGTATGCCTGATACCTATGTAATCCTTGCTAACAGATGTCACCCCAATAAGTCTAACAATAAAAATGAATTAAAAAAAAAGAAGAAAAGAAAAAATAAAAAAAGAAATAAACCCATGCATATATGATAAATTAATTTATGACAAACAAGCCAAGAATACAAAATGAGGGAAGGACAATCTCTTCAATAAATGATGTTGGGAAAACTGGACAGCCACATGCAAAAGAATGACACTCAACCATTATCTTACATTATACACCAAAATCAACTCAAAATGGATTATAGAATTGAACATAAAACCTGAAACCCTAAAACTCCTAGCAGAAAACATGCAAAACAGTTCCTCAACATCAGTCTTGACAATGAGTTTTTGGATTTGACACAAAAGCAAAGGCAATGAAAGCAAAAATAAAAAAGTGGGACTATCTCAAACTAAAACCCTTCTGCACAGCAAAGAAAACCATCAACAAAATAAACAGGCAACCTATGGAATGGAAAAAATATGTATTTGCAAATCATATATGTGATGAAGGGTTAATATGCAAGATATTTTAAAAACAGAGCTACCATTTGACCCAGCAATCCCCCTTCTGGGGATCTACCCAAAGAACTTGAAAACTTTTGTCCGCAAAGACTTATGTACCCCAATGTTCATTGCAGCGCTGTTCACAGTGGCCAAAACATGGAAACAACCAAAAGTCCCTGCGACAGATGACTGGATAAAGAAGCTGTGGTACATATACACAATGGAATATTACTCAGCTGTAAAAAAA
>PVJL010019191.1:0-14346 GCA_004026885.1 Lyroderma lyra | reverse complement strand
ATAAAGAAGCTGTGGTACATATACACAATGGAATATTACTCAGCTGTAAGAAAAGATGAAATATTGCCATTTGCAACAAAATGGATGAACCTGGAGATCATCATGCTAAGTGAAATAAGCCAGACAGAAAAAACAAAGAACTGCATGATTTCACTCATATGCGGAATACAAAACTGAAAGCAAAGAAAAAAAGAACTGAACAAACAAATAACCCATGGACACAATCGATAGTTTAATGTTTATTTGGGGATGAGTGGGTTAGGGAGGGGAGAAAGGGGAGGGGGTGGGAGAGGATGGGGTGAAGCTAAATATAAGGGGATGAAAAGAGGGGTCACATTAGGTGGTGAACTTATTATGCATCAAGTTGACAATGCACTGTGGAATTGTATGCCTGAAACCTATGTAATCCTTGCTAACAGATGTCACCCCAATAAGTCTAACAATAAAAATGAATTAAAAAAAAAAAGAAAAAGAAATAACCTGAACCTAGGATCAGGGGGAGAGGTTTACCTTCTGGCAAGTTGTCTTTTGAGAACAGATGGAGGCTGTCAGTTCTCACTTACCAGTCCTCTGAGTATGAGGCCTTTTCAGGAGGCATGCACGAGGCATCATTGATGATTCATAGAACCCTCTGCATACCCTTCAAAATGTGTTGTAAAGGGAACTCTTTTTCTCATGATATGTGCTTGGGACTGGATGGGGTGGGGATTCCCTGTGCTTCCCCCATTGCCTCCCCCCTGACCATTGCATCTCCCTGTTTCTTCACTAACCTGGAGCTCAAGCATGGATTCTGTAAAACCAGTGGGAGGAGGGTATTTAGAATGGCAACTGGTCACATCCCACCTTCTTCCCTTGTTTGAGACTTCTCTAAATTCTCTGGATGGTGATGTCAGACCAATGTCTTTCTTTGGGTCTGCTTACAAGACACCACCATAAGGAAAGATTGGCTGGATACACCCAAGAGCCTCAAGTGCCTGGTAGTTATGGGCAGGGCAGACAGGTTACCTGATTTTAGACCTGGAAATTAGCTGAGCTGTGCTTTTTCATGGCCTCTTGCCCTCAGGCTAGGCTCTGGTCCTGGTGTATCCCAAAGACAGGCTTGCTTTCACTGTTGGGCTCTGAGTTCTTATGTGTGTGGTTAGGAGTCACAAGTCAGTGCTTGCATCACTCTGTATAACTAAGGGTGCTTCTCACATGCCATCAAACACAGCCCCACAGTACTGAGGGAGCTTTGGCCTGTCTCACTTCACATGCACTGCTTGAGACTCAAATACTGCAGGTCTCCTGGAAAAAAAGACACAAACGCTGGCAATGGTTGGTGGTTTCATCTTAATTCAGATGATACTGTCATTCACGGAGGTAAAGGCTATTCATTTTTGAGAATGATGTAGTTTCCAGAGCTTGGGTGGGAGGCAGAACTAGGGCAACCTCTAGCAGGGTATATACCATAACACTTGTTTCTGGGTCCCCTTGTTTGCTAAGAGCTGGGGTCTCCAGCACCTCAAAGTTCTCAGGGTTTACAGGTTGATCTAGTGGTTGGAAAGGCATAAGAAATACTTAATGCTCCCAATGCTTTCCTGAAAGGCCAGGTCTCCACCGTGCCTTCAGAGCCCGTCAGCAACAAAATAGGGACCACAAAGGAACAACCACATCCTGAGAGCTGACATCTAAGGTGAGAAGATTGTTGCCATGCCACTGTACCCAGCTTCATTCTGATTGAACGCTGTAACCTTGGCACCTAGATTGAAAGTTGTCTTGGCTCACACCAAGTTCCATGGGGTGGACTTGCAGTTTAAGGGGCTTATGGTGTGCTACTCCAAGGTGTCATAGATAGAAACTGCTACTCTCTGGCTGTTCCCATCTTGGGTGTCTGGCTGATGAACGCTCAATTGTGTCAACATTTCTGATTGGACTCTAATGAAGTGGTCAACATTTTGGAAGAAGAAAATTTTACATGATAATGCACCTTGTGTCTAACTTGGAGATATTTCTGAACCCTGCACTCCCTTGGAGTTGGAAACCAGACCCTTCATCTCTGGTATGTGGATGGGTCTGGCAGAATGGCTGTGGTCAGTGTCCACAAGGTTTAAGCATTCTCCAAATCCCTTGTCACTGCTTGATTACGTGATGCACATGAATTAGCATGAACTAGAAGAAAGGTAAAATTGAGAGCTGAAAATCTAGGAAAAATGGAGTCTGGCATGCTCCTTTCCTTGGCCCATATTAGAGCCACCACAGTGAGTGACAGGAGGACACCTGAAATCATATAGATCCACTTAAGTGAGGGTTCATAAGATACCTGAAATGACAAGCAGCCTCCTCCATGAGGGGCAGTGAAACATATGCAACAATACAGAACTACACCAGGAAGTGGCTGCAGAGCACTTCGAATGAAAAAAAAAACAACCTTACTGTGTGGAAGTCGGACACATTCGCTCAAGTTATTCACTACCAAAACAATTTATTATTACGACTTCAGATATTGAAGAAACTCAATAAGATGGTGCATTCCCTGAGTGAAACATTTCACTTTTCATAAATCTCACAGGCAAGTCCTGCAATAATTTTTTTCCTTTTATTTTTAAATTCATTTTTATTGTTAGACTTATTGGGGTGACATCTGTTAGCAAGGATTACATAGGTTTCAGTCATACCATTCTACAGTGCATCGTCAACTTGATGTATAATAAGTTCACCACCTAATGTGACTTCTGTTTCCATCACCTTCTATTTAGCTTCCCCCCTCCTGTCCCACCCACTCTCCTTTCTCCCCTCCCTAACCCACTCATCCCCAAATAAACATTAAACTATTGATTGTGTCCATGGGTTATTTGTTTGTTCATTTATTTTTTTCTTTGCTTTCAGTTTTATATTCCGCATATGAGTGAAGTCATATAGTTCTTTGTTTTTTCTGTCTGGCTTATTTCATTAAGCATGATGATCTCCAGTTCCATCCATTTTGTTGCAAATGTCAATATTCCACCTTTTCTTACAGCTGAGTAATATTCCATTGTGTATATGTACCACAGCTTCTTTATCTAGTCGTCTGTCGCAGGGTACTTTGGTTGTTTCCATGTTTTGGCCACTGTGAACAGCGCTGCGATGAACATTGGTGTACATAAGTCTTTGCGGACAAAGGTTTTCAAGTCTTTTGGGTAGATCCCCAGAAGGGGGATTGCTGGGTCAAATGGTAACTCCATTCCCAATTTTCTGAGGAACCTCCACACTGCCTTCCACAGTGGTTGTACCAGTTTGCACTCCCACCAGCAGTGTACCAGAGTTCCTTTTTCTCCACATCCTCTCTAGCACTTGTTATTCCTGGTCTTGTTGATAACAGCCATTCTCACAGGTGTGAGGTGGTATCTCATTGTGGTTTTGATTTGCATTTCCCTGATAGCTAATGAGGATGAGCATTTTTTCATATGTCTGCTGGCCATTTGTATTTCTTCGTGACTCATTGTTTCCATACAATGCACTTGCAAACTTTTCTGAGCCTTTTATGATGAGTGCTGTCCAGCTGCTCTCAAAAGTGAAAAACCTCGTGATTTGCTAGAATTGCTCTTATTTTCATACTCCAGGAAAGCGTGTCACCACCACTTAACTCTTCTCTGTGGTCGAATATTTTATGATGCACTGCTTGTGCACATTTTATGAACTAAGATAAATCCTCTCTTTTTGTCAAAGCATTTTGTTTCATCACTTTCAGCCGTGCTTTTTTTGTTAAAAATGTACCTTGATGACTTTAGGAAGTTGGTGACTGCTAATGCAGATACCCACATGTGAAGAACTTATATATGGCATGCATAATTTTTTTCATATGTAGCTATTGGCAGTAGTAGGAGGAAACTAGCTTGAAGTACCACTTAATAACTAACACCCAGGGAAAGTACTGCAACAAAGGGCTTTGACTGTTGCTTTTCCTAAGTTCATAAAATTTGTAAAAGCAGTACAAAATAAAAACTCCACCACTCAACAGAATTCAATGATGGGTGAATGCTATTTTGGTGCATGAAGATGAGAATTTATTCAAGTCTTTCACGAGGTTTCTGTTAGTTAACATCTGCTGTGAAAAAGAGTTTGTAAGCAAGTTGTTAGCAAACAATGAATCAAAAATTATGCCACAGTTTTACTTCAAGATTTATAAAAAGTGAGAACTTTCACACAGTTAATGAATCCATGAACTTATAAAAAATGTGGTAACATAAAACAGTGGCCAATCCCTTCCATCAATAACAGAGTAATTGTAGCTCTTTTGAAACATCTCAGAAACTTTGTGGTTAGTAATATCGGTATAATAGAAGATGCCAATCACATCTGATGTGTTAAAAACTAAATTCTTTAAAATGAAGCACACACATGACAAAATAGCTTTTCCTACTATTTTTGTATACTGGGGGCTGTCATGGTTCCACTCCTATAAACAATTTTTCTGTTTCCCATCTTTTACCCAGAGATTTCTCCATGTACAATTGGTACATGCTCTGTAAACCATCACTGAATCTTTAGATCAGACTTGTATTCGGTATCCCAGTTTAACATCCATAAGTCTGCATCATCGCAGGTTTTCCACAGTCACTCACTGCCATGGTTCTGTGTTGTCTTACATGTTTTACTGCTACTCACTTAGGAGCTCCAGTTGTTGAAGGTATTCCTTAATTTCTCTAAGTGCTTGCTTTGTGAAGTCTCAGTTCTTCAACTTCTGTTTACTGCAGTTGCTTGTGTCATCCTATGTGTCTCACTCAAGTGATTCTGCAGCATCACATGTGTTTCACTGTCTGTCACTGGGGTGGCTCCACATGGTTCCAAGTTTCACACTATGATTTAATTGCACGGCTCCTTGTCTTTCTAGGTGTTCTACTGCATCTCACTGTGGTGTCTTGTTTTCATCCCAGGCATCCAATTGCTGCTCCCTGTGGCAGCTCCTCTTCTTTCTAGGTATCCCACTGTTGCTTACTGTGGTGGCCCCGCATTGCTAAAGGTTTTTACTGCCTCTGTGATGACTTTGCCAGGTGTCACATGTCTTAAACTCACTTTCTTGGGTGGCTTTGCATGGTCCCATGTGCCTCACAGCTTCTTATTTGGGTGGCTCCGAATCATCCTAGTTGTTCCAATGCACTTAGCCAAAGAAGCACCATGTCATTTCAAGTGCTTAACAGACATTTATGTAGCAGATTTCTGTGACTCTGGGGCCACTGTTGTGCCTTGAGTGGCTCTGTACCATACCGTGTCCCACTGAAGTTCACTCCCACTGAAGTTCACTGGGGTTGCTTGTTGTCATATCAAGTTGTTCACTGCCACTCACTTGTGTAACTCAGCTCTGTTTGAATTATCTTACTGTTATTTACTGGAGTGGCTCTGCGTTGTGTCAGGTGTTTCTCTTTATATCGCAAGAGTGACTTTTTGTCTTCCTAGGTGTACAAGTGCTCTTCGGTGTGGTTCTGCATCATCTCACATGTTCAACTACTTTTCAAACAGGTGGTTTCTCATCATTTCAGGTCATTACTGTTGCTTACAGTGGCGGTTTCATGTCATTTAATATATTAACTTTTGCTTACTTGGTGGATTTGTGTCATCACACGTGTTCCACTGCCACGTAGCTGCTCACGAAGGTGTCTATGTATTGTCCCAGATGCACCACTGTATCTCTTTGAGGTATCATTCATCTTCTCAGGAGTCCCACTATTGCCTCATCACATAGCTCTTCTTTGTATCATGTTTCACTTCTAATCACTTAGGTGGCCCTGATCATTTAAACTTTACTGCTGCAGCTCAACTGAGTGGTTTTGTGTCACCTCAATTGGCCCAATTCACTTTACTGTGCTTTCCATGCATGATTTTATGATTGTCATTACTACTCACTAAAGTGGTTCTGCTTCACCATGTATGTCTCACTGCCACACACAGGTGGAGCTCAGTCCCAAGTGTTCCAATGACACTCAATTCGGTGGCTCCATTTTGTCTATGGTATCCCATTGTCACTTACTGTGTGGCTCTGCATGATTTCAGGTATTTCACTGCTGCTCATTGAGCTGTCATTGCATTATGCTGGTGTCCTACTGCCTTTCACTGTGGTGGCTCAATGTGGTCCTGAAAGACCCAAGGTTGTTATGTTCGGAGGATTTGCAGGATTCCATGTGTGTCATAGCTGCTCACTTAACTGCTTCTGCTTTTCATTTGCATTCCACTATCCCTCACCTGGGAGGAACCACATTATCCCAGGTGTTCCATTGCCGCTTGTGAAATGTCGTTGTGTCTTTCAGGTTTCATTAATACTTACCGGAGTTGATGTGTCATGGAATATATTTATCTGATGTTTACTGGGGTGATTTCACATCTCCCCAAGTGTCTCACTGTCAATTATTAGAGTGGCTTTTTTCATCCTGGTGTCCAACTGTTGTTCCCTCTAGTGGCTCCATATCATCTCAAATGTCCTAATGACACTTTCTTGGTTGGCTCCTGCTCCCATTATGTGTCACACTTCCACACAGTAAGGTTGCTCTGTTTCATTCCAGGTGTTCTTCAGCCACTTCCTGCTATAGCTCTATAATGTCACATATGTTTCACTGCCCCACATAGTGGTGGCTACTTGTCATTTCAGGTATCTTATGAACCCTCACTTGAGTGGATCTGTGTGGTTTCATGTGTCCCCCTGTGCTTGTCAGAATGGTTGTCTGCCTGGGGACTCTGTGCTGGTCATGCTAGGGGTCTTCTAGGGGGCTTTGTTCCCAGTCACATTTGAAATGTTCCTGAGGTCTCTCCTGGTCAGGTTTGGAGTATGCTAGGCTCTTTCTGCTTGTTTCATGTGTGTCTGGGGTCTTTGTTCTAGTCATGTAAGAGGTCTGCATTTGGAGCTCTGTTCTGGTCAGGTTGGGAGTCTGCTGGGGCTCTTTGTGATAGTCAGGTGGGAGATCTGTCAGTCATCTCTATGCTGGTTATTTGGGTGCTCTCTCAGGGTTTTCTGTGCTAGTTATAATGGGGATGTGTTGAAGATCTGTGTGCCTGGTCAATTTGGGGTTGTTCTTGAGGTATCTCTGCTGGTCTGTTCAAAGATTTTCTGGGATCCTATGCTGGACAGATTAATGGACTGCTGGGTCTTTGCTTCTCACCTTATGTGTCTCTTATATGTCTCTTTCCATCATAGGTTCCAGCTGTGCAGGGGTTCCTGTGCTTGTTATTTTCACTTTTTGCCTGATGTCTCTGTGTTGGTCAAATTTGAGGTCGGTGAGTTGTCTTTGTCTTGGTCAGTTTGGAGTCAGTCAAAGGTCTGTGTGGTGGATAGGTTGGATTTCTGCTGGGGTTCTGTGTTTCAAGTCACACTTGGAATCCTCCTGTGGTCTCTCTGGTCATGTTTATGTTCTGCTGGTCTGTCTTTGCGTTCTCTTGTGTTCCTAGGTCCTCTGTTTTGGTCACATTGGAGGTCTGCATTGCAGATTCTTCTGGTCCATTGAGGATCTCATGAGACTTTTTGTGATGGTCACTTTGGGGCCTGCCAGGAGTCTTTATGCTGGACATTTAGGGGTCCTGTCAGGGTTTGTTGTGCTGGTTAGGAAGGAGATGTGCTACAGAGTATTTGCCTGGTCAGGTTGGACGTCTGTTTGGGGTATATGTGCTGGACTGTTTTCAGACTTGCTGAGGTCTCTTTGCTGGTAAGGTTAATTGATTGCTGGGTACTGTGCTTGTCAGGTTTGGTGTTTCCTGGCGGTCAGGTACCAGGTCTGCAGGGATCCCTGTGTTTGTCAAATTGAATTTCTGCCTGAGGTCTCAGTGTTGGTCAAGTTTGAGGTTGCTGGGTGGTCTCTACTCTGGTCATGTTAAAGTCAGTCAAGGATCTCTGTGCTGGGCAAGTTGGGGTTCTGCTGGGGATCTCTGTTCCCAGTCATCTGGAATCTGGTTGAGATCTGTCCTGGTCAGATTTAGGTTCTGCTGAGGTCTCTCTTCTAGTCTCTGTGCCTGGGGCTTCTGCTCTGGTCAATTCAGAAGTCTGCATTGTGGGCTCTTGCCTGGTCATGTTGGGTGTTTGCAGGGACTGTTTGTGATGGTCAGTTTAAGGGTCTGCTGGGTCTCTCTGTTATGGTCAGGTTTGAGATCTGCCAGGAGTCTCTATGCTTGTCATTAGAAGATTCAGTCATAGTCCTCTGTGATGCCTAGGATGGAGATCTGCTGGAAATATTTTTGCCTAGTCAGGTTGTGGATCTACTTGGGGTATTTGTGATGTGATATGTACTGTGCTTGTCAGTTTGGGTGGCTGTTGGGGGTCTCTTTTCTCATCAGGTTCCAAGTCTGCAGGCATCCCTATGCTCATGTTGAGTTTCTGCCTGAGCTCTCTGTATTGGTCAAGTTTCATGTCAATTAAGGGCCTCTGTTATGGTCATGTTGGGATCAGTCTGGTGTCCTTTTGCTAGATAGGTTGGGCTTCTGCTCAGAGTCCCTGTGATGGTCAACTTGACCAAGAGACACATCATGTAGAAACCCAACATTACAAGCACAGGTACTGCTGAAGACCTGAAACTGACAATTGTAGAGACCTCCAACAGATACCCAACTTGACAAACACAGTACCCAGCCGTCCATTAACCTGACCAGCACAGAAACCCTAGTAAATTTCCAAACACACCAACACTGATACCCCAAAAATACCTTGAATGTGACCAGGAACACTGACCTTTAGCACATCCTAATACTAACCAGCAAAGAGAATGCTGACAAAACCCACAAATGACCAGCAGAAGGATTCTTGGTAGATCTAAAACCTGACCATCACAGAGAAATCCAGCAGACCCTAAACCAGACCATAATATACAGAGCCAAAAGGCACACAACCTACAGAGCTCTGAATGCAGACCTCCAATGTGACCAGGATAGAGACTCCAGGATCACATGAGAGTAGCGGAAATACCCCAGCAGCAACTAAACCTGATGAGTACAAACCCCAGGCACAATTGAAGTGCGACATGGAACAGACCCTTCAAGCAGACCCTAACCTGACCAGCATAGATTTTCCAATCTCACCAGAACAGTGGCCTTCAAAATACCTCTAATCTTACCAGCAAGAATTCACAAGGAGAATCCCTATCTTACCAGAAATATACACAGAAGTGTCCCAACCAGAGCAGCACAAAGATTGACCATAACTTCAACCTGACCAGCACAGAGTCCCCAGGAAGACAACAAATCTGACAAGCACAAAGACATTTTGCATACCTCTCACCTGGCCAGCATAGAGAACTCCAGAAGACCCCTAAGCTGAATATCATAAAGACTCCTAGGAGATCCTCAAACATACCAGCACAGAGACACCCACAAGATCCAAACCCTGATGAGCACAGAGATCCCAGTGACTCTTTCACATAACCAGAACAGAGACATCAGGCTGACACTGCATGGCAAGCATAGAGATCCCAGCAGACATGGAACTTGACCAGCAAATTGACCCTAGCAGACCACCAACCTGATAGGCACAGCACTGCATCAGTCTCCTAAGTGATCAGCAGGCAAATCAAAACATACCACAACCTTCCCAGCACAGAATCTTCAGGCATACCATCAGTATGCCTAGCATAGGGACCCAGGGCATGCACTAAGTCTGATCACCACATAGACACCGACAGACTTACAAATAAACCAGCACAGAGACCTCATGCAGACCATCAACCTGACAAGTACAGAGACCCCCAGTAGACCTCTAACTGACCAGCAAGAAATCAACAGCAGAATATCAACCTCATGAGAAGAATACCCAGAAATTCCCTAAACTGAGCAGTAGGAAGCTCAAAGCAGTCCTCCAATACTAGAGACACTGACACTTAGAAGACCACTGAAATTAACAGTACATGAACCCCTAGCATACCCATCACAAGACTAGCAAAGAAATCTAGGAAGACTTCATACATGATGAGGACAGGGACCAAAAGCAGCCCTCAAACCTCACTGAGCACAAAGATTTCCCAGAAGACATCTAACATGACGATCACTAATTTCTCAGGCTGACACTCTATATGACAAACACAGAGACACTGAGAAGACCTCCAATATAACCAACACAGAGACTCTTGGATGATTTCCACCTAACAGGGAAAAGAGACTCCTAGCTTCCCTGTACACTGACCAGCACAGAGATCAAGAAAGACACTAAACATGATGATCTCAGAGATCCCACAGACCTGGAACGTATGATGCAAAGAGACACCTGCTGACCTCAACCTGACCAAGACAGTAATTCATCATTTCCTGAACAACCCCAGCAGAGAACGAAACAGACCTCCAACCAGACCAGCACAGAATATCACACCAGACCTTCCACCTGTGCAGCAGAGATCCCAGGCAGACCTCCAAACTGAGTAGCACAGAGACCCCTGAGATAAACTTAACATCACTGGGCACATCAATCCTATCATTATTCCTAATATGACCACCACATAGACTACTGAAAGACACCCAACCTGCTCAGCACAGACACTCCAGCTGACCTCAAATCTGACAAGCATGGAGACCTCGAGTAGACATCTAATCTAACCAGAAAAGAGTAAGCAAGAGAACCCCAACCTCAACAGAAGTGTACCGAGAGGACCCCCAAACTGAGCAGCAAGAAGATAAAATCAGACCTCCAACCTGAGCAGTACAGAAAGCCCAGGCAAACCCTTATAATTAATGAACACATAAAAACCCAGAAAACCCCTGAAATAACTAGCACAGAAATCCCTGGCTGAATTCAAATATCACAACCAGAGAGACACCAAGAGAACCAAAACTTGACCACAATATAGAAACACAGTTGGACTCAAGGCTAATCATTACAGCAACATTTAGAAGACTTCAACCAAATCCTTGCTAACAGATGTCACCCCAATAAGTCTAACAATAAAAATGAATTAAAAAAGAAAAATAGAAAACCCTGAGAAGAACTGAAACTTGTCCAGCACAGAGACACCCTACCGATCCCAACAAGAATAGAACAGGGAAATCTCTGCAACTTCAAATTTAATCAACACAGACCTCAGGCAGTAACTCGATATAACAAGCAGAGAGACCTCTGAAGACCTGAAACCTGACCACCCAAAAAAAAAAAAAGCGCAACAGACACCCAACCTGATAAGCACAGTACCCAGGCTGCAATTAATGTGACCAGCAGAGATACCCCAGTTAAACTTCAAACACACCAGCACTGATATCCCAAGGAGACACAAATCCTGACTAGACACAAAGATCAACAGCACACCCCTTTCCAAAACAGCACAGGAAAACAAGATAGAACACCAAAATGACCACCATAAAGCCTCCAGGCATACCCCCATCCAATCATCAGGGAGAGCCCAAGGAGAAACCAAACCTCACCATCACACACAGTTGCAGCACAACTAAACCTGACCAGAAGAGAATCAACATTTCAAACCTTCAATGTGAGAGAAACAGAGATCCCAGTCACACACAAGGCCAGCAGAAAGACAATAACAGACCTTAAACCTGAGCAGGACTAACTCTGGGAAGATTTGAATTTGAATTGGAAAAGAGACCTCCAGCAGACACTCCATCTGAATAGCACAGTGTCCCAGGTAGAAAAACATTCTGACGAGCAGAGGCCCCAAAACAGACTTCAACCTGACCAACCGAGAGACCCAAAGAAGGCCCCATAGCTGAATAGCAGAGACACAGACCAGACTACAAAATTCAGCAGGACAGAGGCACGCAGCAGATAAAAACCTGAACAACACAGAGACCATCAACCATTCTCAAACCTGACCAGGACAGAGATTCTAAGCAGACACTCTACATGACAAGCACAAATATGCCAGCAGTTCTCAAACATGACAAGCAGAGACCTGCAACAGA
This sequence comes from Lyroderma lyra, assembly GCA_004026885.1. Classification (NCBI taxonomy): domain Eukaryota; kingdom Metazoa; phylum Chordata; class Mammalia; order Chiroptera; family Megadermatidae; genus Lyroderma; species Lyroderma lyra. Next base: position 2,520 of record PVJL010019191.1, on the reverse strand, counting down.
CCTTCAATCTCACAGGCACAGTACCCCGTCAGTGCCACATCTTGCCCAGCAGAGAGATCAAAACTGACCCTAAACTGACCAGCATAGAACCCAAGGCATATCTCTAACATGACCATCAGAGGGACCCGAGGCAGAATCTAAGCATGACCACTATAGAGTGGTCACTATAGCGTGACCAGCAGATTTCAAAGGACACCAAAAGAAAGACCCCATGCATACCCCCAACCTGACAAGCACAGTGACCCCTCAGAGACCCACATTGACATGTCATAGAGACTGCAGAAAGAAACCCAACCATACCAACACAACCAAACCTCACCATCACACACAGCTGCAGCACAACTAAACCAGGAAAACCCCAAGCAGGCCAGCACACAGACCCTAAGCAGACATCCAACCAGAGCAGCACACAGACCACTAACAGACCTAGAACTTAACCAAGAACAAAGACTCCAGGCTGATCTCCATCACCCAGATTATGGGCACATCGCCAAGCTGATCAGCAGAGAGATCCCAGGCAGAAAACAATACCAGCACAGAAACCCCAGCCGAACCTAAATTGGACCAGCAAAAGAACATCTGATAGATCCCTAACTTGAAGAGAACACAGACCTTCAACAAACCTGCAACATGACCAAAGCAGAATCCCCAGGTAGATGTTCCTCTGAACAAAACAGAGACCAAAGAAGACACCTAATATGATGAAGACAGAGAAGAAAGGCAGCCCAAAAACCTCACTGACAATATAAATTTCCAGGAGAACCCTAACATGATGAGCACTAAGTGTACAGGCAGATACCTAATCTGGTCTCCTCAGAAACCACGAGATGACCTCCAACGTGCTTAGCAGAGAGATCCCTGGCTGATCCCCACCTGATTGTGAACAGAGATACCTAGCTTCCCTGTAACCTGACAAGCATACTGGAACATAAAGGAAAAGAGACCCCTGATGAACCCCAACCTCATCAGCACAGTACCATACCATTAAAAAATGGCAGAGATCAAAGCAAACCCCCAATCTGACCATCACTGAGACTTCCAGCAGATGCCCAAGCTGTTAGCAGAGACCCTGGGCAGACCTGCAACCTGAGAAGCACAGATGCCTGAAATACCCTTAACATGACTGGGCACATACATTCCAGTATGACCCCTAACCTGAGACCCCTGGCAGGTCCCCAATCTGACCAGCACAGGGACCTTCAGTAGACCTCTAACCTGACCACCACAAAATTACCAGAAGATCCCCTACCTCAACAAGAATGTACCCAGACATCCCCCAACCTGAGCAGCACAAAAATTGATTCTGACCTCCCACCTGACCAGCACAGAGACTTCAGAGAAGCACTTATCAGTAGAGGGCACACAGCAATCCAGAAGACCCCTGACATGACCAGGACATAAACCCCTGGAAGTCCCATAACCACACCAGCACAGAGACCCTAGGCATTTTTGCAACATTTTCCAGTCACGTTTGGAATCTGCCTGGGGTCTGTCCTGGTTTGGCGTGCAAGTTTCTTTGTCTTCGGTGTCTGTCTTTGTCTCCTCGGAGCTCTGTATTGTGGACTGTCTTCTGGTGAGTTTGGGGGGTTTGCTTGAACTCTTCTTTTTTTTTAATTCATTTTTTGTTAGACTTATTGGGGTGACATCTGTTAGCAAGGATTACATAGGTTTCAGGCTTACAGTTCTACTTGATGGTCAGATTGGGGGTCTGACAGGAGGCTTTATGCTGGTCATTTGAAGGTACTGTCAGAGTTCTCGGTGCTGGTTTGAATGAGGAGGGTCTAGAGATCTTTTTGCCTAGTCAGATTTTGGGTCTGCTTGGGGTATCTGTTCTAATCTATTGGAAGAATCTCTGGTGTCTCTCTGCTTGTCAGGTTAATGGACTGCTTGGTACTGTGCTTGTCAAGCTGGGTATCTGCTGAAGGTCACTTTCCTTGCCAGGTTCCAGGTCTCCATGGGTCTCTGTGCTTGTCATGTTGAGAACATGCCAGAGGTCCCTTTGTTGGTCAAGTTTGAGGTCAGAGGGTTGTCTGTTTCTGGTCAGGATGAGATTAGTCAGGGGTCTCTGTGATGGATATATTGTGGTTGTTCTCAGGGTTTCTGTGTTCTTCAAGTTGAGGTCTTTTGAGAATTTCTGAGCTAATTAGTTTGGGGTCCTGTGGATGTCCTTTGTTCCAGTCATATTGGACGCCTGCTAAGGGTCTGTGTGCTGGTCAGGTTGAGGTGTTCTTAGTGTCTCTGAGGTCATGAGGTTGAAAGTCAGGCTGGGGTATTTGGGCTTTTCATTTTGGATGCTTGATCCAGGTCTTTTTACCCAGTCTGGTTGGGGATTTATTTTTTTTTTTTTAATTCATTTTTATTGTTAGACTTATTGGGGTGACATCTGTTAGCAAGGATTACCTAGGTTTCAGGCATACAATTCCACAGTGCATTGTCAACTTGATGCATAATAAGTTCACCACCTAATGTGACCCCTCTTTCCATCCCCTTATATTTAGCTTCCCCCCCTCCTCTCCCACC
>PVJL010019190.1:0-14348 GCA_004026885.1 Lyroderma lyra | reverse complement strand
AGTTACTGGCCTACCCCAGCTAGTGAGGAATCCTGTTCTTGCAGACTTTTGCAGGAATATCTGTTGGTGACTCCTTGGAGAGCTTTTGATACCACTCTGCTGCTCCTCCAGAGTAACTAGAAGTGTGCAGAAAAAGAAAGACTTGGAGACTCACAGCAAAAAATAGATTTAAAAGGTTTTTATTCTTTCTTTTCAATTTCACTTTAATTCTCTTACTCATTTTCTAAAACAGGGCTTACACAAAACTTATTTTTTAAAATAATTTTACTCTTTTTCCTTTTTCTTCTTTTTGGAACTCTCATGATTATTTTATTTGTATTTTATTTCTTTAATTTAATTTTTAAATTAAAATATTTGTGTACATTTTTAATTTTTTAAATTTTATTTTAATTTTTATTCTTCATTATTAATTTTTATTATTTTAGTATTATTGTTACAGATATTTCTTTCTTTCATTTTTATTTAAAGTGTGTTCTGGCACACTGAAGTATTGCCATGCTCACATAGAGGAACTTAGAGCTGCACACCAATCAGGCCTGCCGTACTAGTAGCGGGAGACAGTCTTTTGCAGTGATACCTCTCCAAGTCTGTCTGGGAAACTTTCCGTGCTGCCCTGCCATCATTTCCACCAGGGAAGGTAAAGCTCTGCTGTGAGTTGAAGACCATGGGGCTCGTAGGTACTTTTCTTGTATATTTGTTTGTATGTTTATTTGTCTGTTTCTATTTTTATTTCTTTTACAAAAGTAAACACAGTCCTTCTAGACACTTGCCTGTCATCACAAAGCACTGTAGATGGATGAGTTATCAGTCCTAACTAACTAATAGAGGAAAACCTTCTTGCTGACTTCAGCAGGTATGGTTGTCTGTAGTGGACCAAAGAGCATTAGGTGTTACTCTGCCACTTCATGCAGACAGTTAATGGTGTGCTGTGAGTGGCATGCCACACAATTACAAGTGAGGACCACACGCAGCACACTCAAGGGACAATTCTAGGTAACACACACAGAACATCAAAGAGATAGCATGATTGGATAACACAGGACACATACTACATAAGGTCATCAAGCGAAGACCAAGAAGCATAAGAGATGTACCTACTACATAGAAGCAAATACAGAAAAGAAGTCACAATCAGAAAACAGAAAAACATGTCCCCAATAAATGAACAAAAGAAACTTCCAGAAATAAAGGTAAATGAAATGAAGGCAATCAATCTACCAGAGCAAGAGTTTAGGACAGGTTATAAGAATGCTTAAGAGACCTACTGAAAACTTCAACAAAGAGATAGCAACCATAAAGAAAGACATAGAAACCATACTGAACAACCAATCAGAACTGAGGAACACAATAACTGAAATGAAGACTAGAAAGAATAAAACATGTTGGAGAAGCAGAAAATTAAATCAGGTATTTGGAAGAGAAGGTAGCCAAAAATACCAAAATGGAAGAGCAAAGGGAAAAAAGAATTTTTAAAAATGGGGATAGCCTGAGAGATCTCTGGGACAACATTAAAATAACAACATTTGAATCATTGGTTTACCAGAAAGAGAAGAGAGGGCGCAAGGTATCAGGAACCTATTTGAAGAAAAAATGACCAAAAACTTCTAAGCTCATAAAAGAAATAGACACGCAAACCCAAGGAGCACAGAGAGTCCCAATTAAAATGAATCCTATCAGGCCTATACCAAGACACATTATAATTAAAATGGCAAAGGTTAAAGATGAAGAGGGAATCCTAAAAGCAGCAACAGAAAGACAACTTTCTTACAATAGAGCTCCCATTAGACTATGAACAGATTTCTCAATAGAAACCTTGTAGGTCAGAAGAGAATGGAAAAAAATTACTGAAAGTAGTGAAAAACAAAAGTTCTGGACCAGATGTTTTCACTAGGGAATTTTACCAAATATTCAAAAAAGAATTAACATCTATTCTTCTCAAAGCATTTCAATAATTTTAAGAAGGTTGCTGGCTCCCAAATTAGTTTTATGAGGACACCACTGCCCTGATTTCAAAACAAGATGAAGACGATGCTAATAAAAAGGAAAGCTATAGGTAAAAATCCCAAATGAGCATAAATGTAAAAGTTCTCAGTAAAATAATAGCAAATTAAATTCAGCAATACATTAGAAAAATCATACACACGATCAGGTGAGATTCATTCCTGAGATGCAAGGTTGGTTCAATATACATAAATCAATTAACATAATAAACCACATAAACAAACAAAAAAATCAAATGGTTATTCCAATAGATGCAGAATGAGCATTTGACAAAATTCAGCAGCCATTTATTTTAAAAATTCTCAGTAAATTGAGAAAAACAGGAACATATCTCAATCTAATAAAATCTATATATGATAAACACACAGCTAACATAATATTTAATGGGAATAACCTGAAGAAATTCTCTTTAAGACCAGAGACAATAAAAGAAAGCCATTTTCATGAATTTTATTCAACATGGTACTGACAGTCCTAGCCACAGGAACAAGACAAGAAAAAAATAAAAAGAATACAAATTAGAAAGGAAGTAAAACTATAATTGTTTGCAGATGACATGATACAATATCTAGAGAATCCCAAAGATTTGACCCCCCAAATTTTAAAACTGACAAATAAATTTAGTAAATTTGCAAGATAGAAAATTAATATCTAGAAATTGATTGCATTCTTACACAACCTATACGATATAAATAAAATAAAATTCTTAGGAATAAACTTATCCAAGGAAGTAAAATACATGTACTTAGAAAATTATGAAACACTGAAGGAAGAATTCAAAACAGCTATAAATAAATAAAAACATTGACTTTGTTCATGGATAGAAACAATTAATATAGTTAAAATATCCATACTACTGAAAGCAATATATAAATGCAATGCAATTCCCATCAAAATATCAGTTGCATTCTTCACAGAACTAGAAGAAGTTATACTAACATTTATAAGTAATCATAAAAGACCTAGACTAGCCATAAAATCCCTGTAAATAAAGAACAAACTTAGAGGAATCATGTTACCAGATATCAAATTATTCTACAAGGCCACAGTTATTGCATAAAAACAAAGAGATCAATGGAAAGAACAAAATATCCATAAAAAAATTCATGTTTATACAGCCAATTTATCTATAATAAAGAAAGCACAAATTTACATTAGGGTAAAGACAGTCTTTTTAATAAATGGATCTGAGAAAACTGGACAGATACATGCAGAAAATAAAATTGGATTACATTTTTACCCCATGTGGAAAAATAAACTCATAATGGATTAAAGTCTTAAATATAACTTGAAACCATAAAACTCCTATAAGAAAACATAGGAAGTGACCTCTCAGACATTGCATATAGCAATGCCTTCAATGATATCTTTTCAGGAAAGAAAAACAGAGGAAAATAATAAGAAAGCAAAAAAGCATTTTTCAGACTATAAAGCATTTTTACAGCCAAAAAATAAAATGAAAATCAGCAAACGAGAAAATGTCTTACAGAATCAGAGAAGATATTCACCAGTGAGGCATCCAATAAGTGGTAAATATCCAAAATTAATTTAAAAACTCACAAAACTGAACAGGAAAACAAAAATTAAAAATGAGCAGAAGGCCTGAAAAGGCATATTTTCAAATATGACATTTAGATGACCTGTAGACATATTAAAAGATGCTCAAAATCACTGCTCATCAGAGATATGAAAATTAAAACTACAGTGAGATACCACTTCACTTTGGTCACATGACAATCATCAATATGTATAAATTAATAAACAAGTATATGTTAGGATATGGAGTAAAGAAAATTCTTGTGCACTGTTGGTGAAATTGCAAATTTATCCAGCCACTATGTAAAACAATATGGGGGTTCCTCAAAAAAGTTAAAAATGAAATTATTTTATGATTTGGCAGTTTCACTCCTGTGTATTTATTCAGAGAAATCCAAAACACTAATTCAAAACATATATATATATATGCACCCCTATGTTTATTGCATCATTATTTCAATAGCTAAGATATGCAAACAACCTAAATGGCCACCACTGTCATTAAGATAAAGAAGCTGTGACACATTTAACAATGGAGTATTACTCATCCAGAAAATATGAAATCCTATCATTTGAAACAACATGGATTGAACTAAAAGTTATCATGATAAGTGAAATAAGTCAGACTGAGAAAGACAAATACTACGTAATTTCACTTACATGAGGAATCTAAAGAAAAGAAAAGAAACCAAACAATCAAGACAGAAACAACTTCCAACTGATGAAGTCAGATTAGAGGGAGGATGCAGGATGAATTGGGAGAGTTAAGGAATTGGGAAATGTAAATTGGTAAATACATAGTAGTTATGGGGATATGTATAGTAGTTATGGGGATATGTATAGACTACATAGTTAATAATGTCGAGAAAGCTATGCAAGGTGTAAGGTGGACACTACACCCATTCAGAGAAGTATTTCATAACCTATACAGATGGCTATCAACTGTGTTGTTCACCTGAAAATAATATAAATTTATGCTAAATGTCCATTATTATGTTCATGGGATATAGAGTACAGCACAGGGAATATATACAGCACAGGTATTGTAATAGCTATGTAATACATAAAATGAGAAAAATAACTGTTGGGGTTATCACTATATTAGATCTGTACATGTGTAAGTATTATGTTCTCTCATACACATGAAACTAATAAGAAAAAGAAAGTCAAATATATTGGGGATTCACAGGTGGAATACTATGGATTGTATTAGTTTCTTTCCAAACTCATATTTGGGAGATTTAATTCTCAATGAAAACATTTAAATATGGCTTTGAGGAAAGAAGTAATGTTAAATGAGGTCATAATGTGGTTGTCCAACTTTAATAAAATACGAGCATTGTAGAAAGGGAAAGGGAGATGTCTGTATCCACTATTTAAGGAAGTTAAGAACTCAATAAGAATGTGGACAACTGCAAGTCAATTTGAACATTTCACCAGGACCAAAATCAGCCAACACATTGATATTAGTTTTTTGTACCTCCACAGGAGTAAAAATCAGTAACTCTTGTTTACTCCAGATGGCCTGTGGTCTTTTTTTCAGTAAACCAAGCTGAGTGAGACACCTGGACATTTTTAATAATATCAAAATAATTGATTATTTTATGGAGAAGGAATAAAAATGTAGGTGGTCGATAAATATGAAATAAATGGAAAAATAAATGTATTAAATGAATATAAATTACATTAGAAATTCTTTTTGGAAAATAAAGTAGAATATTGTCAACCTCCATAATTTCTCTTAGAAGAATATCCTCATATAACTTCTCCTAATACATACATTAAAAACATCTGTGTTGTGTGTCTCTGTGTGTGTGTGTGTGTTACTGTTTGTATGACAATAATAACAGACTATAAATTATAGTAATTTATTAAGTGTGTCTTACAAAGTCCAGAGACCTGGTCAGTGATAGCTACACCACTGGGGAAATTCAAGTGAGGCACCAGGATACTACACCTAAGGACTTATGAGCCTTTCCTCTCTTTGTTTTTCTCCTGAGGAAGTGAAGTTCTATGTGGGGTTGAGGATTAAGCCTGGGGACCACAATTTCTAAAGACTTAGCGGTGAAAATGTAGTTTGGGGAAATAATATAAAAGTTCTAATTTTTAATTCAGATTATGATGTCTTTTTTTAAATAGCTTTCCCTTTCCTAATAATAAACAAGAAAATGTGAAATTTTCTCTTTTCCTCCTCCACTTCCTGTTTCTTTCTCCTCCTCCTTCTTTTCCTCATTATTATTATTATCATCATTATTATTATACTGTAATTTTGCCTGAGGATGAAGTAGACAACCAAGACAGTGCCCTACATTCTGAGAATTTACTGCACAGTATCAGCCATATGCAGGCCTTGTTCATAATGCATACCAAATACATGATATATATATATCTATATCTATCTATATCTATCTATATCTATCTATCTATATATATAGATAGATAGATATAGATAGATATAGATAGATATAGATATATATAGATATAGATAGATAGATAGATAGATAGATAGATAGATAGATAGATAATTTGTATAGTTGTAAAATGTGAACTTAAATATTTAATGTGTTTGAAGTGTTTATACACTGTGTCAGGGTTTAGAATAAATGCAACTGATGGTCTTTTGTGGTTAAAAGTTATTTAAAATAAGGTGACGTTATATGGTGGGGACACTTCATCTCAATGACAAGTTTTTTTTCTGTTGCACCTTCCCTTAGTCTCCTTCCTGAGTTCTAGTGTCACATGCACCCTGAGGTGACCTGAGAACATTCTCATGGATCCTCAGGGGCCGCTCATATTCTGATCACCCCTTGGTGTCCTGGGTATGCCCAGCCCTTTAACTTTTCCACATGAGATTTGTGTCTGGGCTTACACTGAGTTCCCCTCACTGTGTCTCACACACTAATACATGGCCATGTGCTAAGCAGTCTCAGAGTTCAGTTGCAGGAGAGCTGATTTTTTAATGTGTGTCTAGAGATGGAGATGTGGCTCTTGATGGATGGACTGGAGTGAGTGCTACCTCTAACATGAATGAACCACATCAACTCCAGCTCCTTCCATAGGGGCTGCAGAATATAGTTACAGTAGACACTACTGGTGTTAAAGTAACCAGAGACAGTGCACTTGAGGGAGAGTATCTGTGAGGGCCTTACCATTCCTGGGCCCCAATTCTGCAGCAGCACTTGGGACAGAAAACCTGGAGACAAAGAGAATGATTACATCTCAGTCATATGCAGTCACAGACATCCCATTAACCTTTGTCTGATATCTTAAATTCTCACTTTGAGGAGCTGTCACAAGGCACAGGAGATAATCCAACAGTCTCATTATCTGGACCACAGCTCTGACTTTCCTAGAGACCTCAGCTTTTGCTGAGGAGAGAGCAGTAAACTGTACAGCCAATAACAAGGTTTTACGCTGGAGCCTTAAAACACAATTGCATGTGGGGCAACCTGTTCTTTATAACTGGAGAGGGACGGATCTCATTGTGCTTTGGGGGTCACAGTAAGATTACTTTATTTGAATTCATAGGATGTCTGAATCTGGAATGGGGAAGCCAGTTGTGTAGGTTTATTTAAAAAGATCAAAGAAAAGATTTATTATTCTGAGTATAAGAGTGAATGCTGAACTAGTTGAATAGATCACAACTTTTTAAACTTTTGGGTATTTGTCATAATTATTAAAGTGGTTAGCATTATGACCAGACACAATCTGACACAAAACAGATTAAATATATTCAGTTGTCAATTACTTACAAACATAATTTAAGTAGAATAATATTTTGATGTCACCTTTTTTTTTTGGTGTGTTTATGTCAAAATAAGAGACAGTGCTTACCAATTTTCTACTTCCTTTAAGCATATAGACTTTACCTTGGTCTAAGTAACTTCCTCCAACTACATTAAGGCTTAGCAACCCCTCATTATTGACGTTAGATGTTATACATTGTTGTTTGTCTTATTTGTGTTGTTGTAAATAATCTTTACATATTTCATTAAAACTTCTTCATAAGATATAAAATTAGTCCATATTTTTAAATTTGAAGCTATATATTAATTTAACTGGTGACCCTAGGCACCTCCTAGTGTGTATTGGGTTATTTCTGGTAAGTAGGACTACACCAGCTGGTAGTCCTAATTGACCCCAGGAAGTTCTTTAGAGCCTTTTTGTTTTCTTGAGTGCTTCTTGGCATGTCCTGAACTCCACGTGAATGTCCTGTGTAACACTTGGAAAACTGTGCTCGCCCTGAAGCCCAGCTTCTTCTGTCTCTCTGCAGGAAGGTTTGCATTTGGGCTCACACTGATTTCTCATTTACACAGTAATATACATCTCTGCCTTCAGTTGTCATATAGTTCAGATGCAGAGAGAATAGGTTCTTGAATTTGTTCTTAGAATATAGAGATGCAGGTATTTGTGTGATGGGTGGTAGTATGTGCTCTCATCTTATTTAATGTTCCCAAGCTACACCAGTCACTTTCCTAGAAACTGACAGATTCGATGCCTGTAGTAACCACTGGTTATAATGAAAAATCCAAAGACAGCACAGGTAAGGGAGAGAGTCTGTGAGGGCTCTACCAGTTCTGGGCCTGATTTCTGCGCCTCCACCTGGGACAAGACACCTGAGCACAAGAAGAATCAGTTTCAGTTTGTCACATGCATTCACAGCCATTCCACAAACCTCTGACTGACATCTGAGACACTGAACTTGAAGGGCTGTCACATTTTACAGGGGAAAACTGACCAGTCTAATCTTTTAGAGCAAAGTTTTGCTTTCTCCATAGAACTTAACCATGTGTGAGGATTGCTGTGAACTCTACATCCCAGGAGAGGGTTTTACTTTGGAGATTGAAAAAAAATATGCCTGTGGGTCTGCCTGTTTCTTATAACAAGAGAGAAATTGAGTCAGGCTGCCCTGGTCCTTCCAAGCCCTCACTAGATGTGTCTTCACTTGACTACATGTATTTTGTGAGTCTGGAATGGTGATGCATGTGGGTCATGGGGCACGTTGCTGAAGGAACACACAACCTTTACATGCATAAGAGTAAATATGGAATCTTATAAATATACAGTTAAATATTATAAGGGATTTGTTTTAGGTCCAAATAGTTTCTTAAACCAAAACATTAAAATATCGATGATTGACAAATTTGCATCCACAATTTGATATTAAGTAATATGTTATCTCAACTTTGTTTTAAATATGGTTCCAAAATATGACTTTTAAGCACACTTATGACCGCTTTTATATGAGCATTTAAAAAGAATAAGCAGGCTTAAATATTATTTGTTCTCACCAAGTGAGGCTTATATTTGTGTCTAAGGCTCCCTTTTCAAATACATTTCTTAAGCCATGTTTGGAAAATCTTCACAAATCACATTGGATATAATCAACTTTTATATGAAGAAGAGGTAAAAATAGAAACAGCTACTAACCATCTGTATAATTTTATACCTGACAAATATTGATGATATATGCTGAGCATATCTAACTCATTTTCTCAGTCTGGTATTAAGAGTTAATGTATGTTCAGAGGTGGAAGGGTAGTTAGGGGCCTGGGGATAGATTTGTACAGAAAGGATACTGTGATTCTGAAAAAAAAAAGTTTTTTCCCTTCAAAAAACTTTATGCCCCTGAGCTGGGCTCTATGGTCGAATGTTCAGGGCTTTTGAATAATATATAAAGTTTTTTATATTAGTCAGGATATATTACTTTACAGAGAAATAATTTGAAAATATGCTCTGCAGTCTGTGGTTATCTTTTCAATCCCTGAACTGTATGTAGGTAAGGCAAAAGCTTTAAAATTTTATAATGTTTAATTATTCAATATTTTATTTAATAGATTTCAGATTTTAGGTTTTATCTTAAAACACACCAGATGGCTCATCTCAAAGAGAATATATAGTTTATATTTTTCTAAGTTTTCCTTAATAAGAGAAATCAAAGTACTGTGTTTTCAGAGAAGAGTGGCAATTTTATGGTTTAAAAACAAAAGCAGTCACTTGCAGAGAAGACAGCTTACTTTCTGAAAAGTGATATACATATAGCATGCAGGTTTACTTCAAGAGTGAGACATGAGATGGCCCCATGCATTGGATTGTAAGGACAAATGCTAGAGAAGATGAGTGTATCATGATAATGTTAATTTCATGGATTTTTCAAGTTGCTGTTAAAAGATTATTATTTAGCTCATATATATATATATATATATATATATATATATATATATATATATATATATATGTGTGTGTGTGTGTGTGTGTGTGTGTGTGTGTGTGTGTGTTTGTGTGTGTGTATATTCACATTAAACATACCCCCATTGACAGATTTTATGATCATAATTCTCTTTACAGTCATATGCCATGTAATGACATTTTAAAAATTAAATTTATTGGGATTATTTTGGCTAGTAACATAATGACTTCTTTTTCAAAAAAAGACCACAATATACAATGGTCATCCAATTAGATTATAAGGAAGATGAAAATTTTTCTATCACATAGTGATGTCATAGTCATTGTAATGTCATAGCATCACACACACATTGTGCAACTATTTAGTTGTGCTGTGCAAAAAACCTACTGCACTGCTAGTCATATTAAGTTCCAACACACACCGTTACAGTAGTACTCTGTACCATCTTGTTTTGTGTAAGTACACCTTATAGTATTTTCAAACTGATAAATATGCCTAACATGCATTCCTCAGAACTTATTTTCATTTTTGAGTTTCCATGACTATTAAAAAACTTTCAATGTCAACTTTGCTGTAAATATAATTCAATGTAAAGGCCAGTTCTTTATAGGTTCCCATTTATTTTACTGTAAGTAATAATGACATATTTTAATCAAAGTAACTACCCTTAAAGTATGCCATGGACTAAAGTCAGGGTGCTGTGAGTGAAGAATTTAAATAACCTGAAAGACAAAAGAGAAAATAGTTATTTACTGTGAGAGTTATGTTTGAGAAAATAGAGAGTGGGGAAGGACAATAAAGGTGTGAGGAAAATTTTGAGATTATTTACTGTTATTTCATGCAGAAGCTATTGGTAAAAAGAAAAAAAAAAGGAACAGACACTTCAGGGAAACATGGCAAAGCCCAGGACATGTTCTCCACTCAGTGGCTGCCTTCCAACAGAGCTACCAAAGCCGAAGAGGTGTTTTTATTGTCCCAACAGGGTGAAGCTTCTTTCTATGTTAACAGTTTCTTGCTCTTAGGCTTGAAGACACAGTGTATGGCTCTGCCTCCAGGGGTCCATATGTCGGGTTTCTGGGGAGGGCATTGGGGTCTCTCTGCAGCTGGTGGAGGGTTTTGGTGTTCGCAGAACATGGGTTCTCTCCCTGTGTCCCTTAAACAGTGATACATGGTTATGCCTGAAGCTTTCAGTAATTTTCACTACATAAAGGTGTTGTTGATAGTGTTATCCATGAAATGGTAATGTGGTCTTAGAGGGATGAATTGTAGCTGGAGTCTGAATCACCAGGATAGATCCTTATCATCCACTCCAGGCCTCTTTCAGGCATCTGGCACTCTCAGTTGTTCCACCTATTTGTAAAGCCTTACCGAGAAGCCTTGCATGATAGCCTCAAAGACTTCCTTCACTTTTGTTTACACTGCACCAGCTGCACTTGGGCACATACACCTGTGTGGAAGAGCAGGACTAAGGTCAGGGCCTCTTCTCTGCCTATCATTTTCAGTGACCATAATTCCAGGGCTGTGACTGACCTGGGAGAATAGTCATGAGGATGGTGAGGATGATAACAGATCTCATCTTGAAGGAAGATAGAAATAGACAACACTTAAAACTCACTAGGTGGTGAAAAGCACTCGACTGTGGATGTGGGCCCCTGGATTTAAGTGAATGGTCCACCCACATGAATTAGCATATTTACTGCTCTGCCCTACATGTGAGACACTTCTGAGTTCATAACCCAGAAACTGAAGAAAACAAAATAAGAAGCATGTCCAACCCTCCCAGGAAAATCAGGATCAGGTCGACATACTCCTTGCCCCACTTTCCACTCTGGTTGCAGTTCTTGGAAACTGGATTGCACAGAAGTCCTGCACTGAGAGGTGCAGTTGTTGTGTGTACAATGTGTTGGATACCTGAGTTTCCACTAGGTGGTTTTCAAAGTAGCACCACCTGGGTGTTTGTTTGAGCTGAATAAAATGGCAGACCACCTGAGTCTTTATCTTTGGTATAGAACCAAAACATGTGCATTAAAATACATGCTGAGGGAGCAACCTTTTTCACTGAATATTGGCATACTGGCCTACTTGTAGCAACAAAATGAAGATAACACATGCACTTTTCCACCCTGATAGTACTGAAAGAAATAATACATTACATTTTGTGTTTAATGGGATGTGATGTATTTTTTCAAATTTACATATTGAAGTACTATGCTCAGCACTTCTAAATTTGACTAAATTAATGACAGAGTCTAAGGAGTAATAATAAAGGTGGAGTGAAATCATTATGATAGGCCATAATGCAATATGATTCATGTCATGACAAAATAGAATTAGCTCACCAACCCACACAGGGGAAGTCCTCAATAAAACAGAGGGGTCCCATGACTGCCTGAAGGTCAAAGAAAGAGTTCTCTGGTGAGATCCAGCTAACAGACACATGATCTCATATTTCTTCTTCCAGAATTATATGAAAATGAGTTTGTACTTAAGTAAGTAGTCTCTGGTACTATTTTATGGAAGCTCTCGCACACTAATGATCTAATCAGCAAAAATTAGCTCACCTGCTGATACTCCTTTAGCCCTAAGGGAAGTAAAAGGTTACCCTCAGAAAGCAAAGCAAGTATGGATGACAGGAATGTACTTGTGAGTCGTGCACACCACATGATTATTTCTTTTTATTTTATAAAATGTCTAAAATATGGGCAATGACCTAAAATAATAAAAGCATAAATATAGAAACATGTAAAGTGACAGAAAATTATTGCTTTTCATCCCTGTTAATTTTGGCTTTACAATTCCTCAATGAAATGGTGTTCAACCTCACATGATCCAGGAAGGCTATTCTAGAAAACCTAAGTAGAAACATATGCTAGAATGAGTTTTTGTATTGTAATAACAAATCAAGCATGAAGAGCTCGGTGCTAAAACACTCAATACGCAGGAGCAATGAAGCTCATATCCTCCAGTAACTTGCATTACTTCAGATGTAACTCAATCAGCCTACAGGTGTGGGCCTGGTTCTGTGCATTTATTCTTTTTGTTTTTTTCTGTTTTTGTATGTGGATAGTTCCCTGGCTTGGAATTGAACCCAGGCTGCAGCATTGACAGCACCAGCGCCAAAGCCTTAAGCTACTACACCACCTGGGAACTCCCAACTTTTGAGTATGGACATTACGATCTGGAAGCATGAGGCTGGGGAATTATTTTCATGTTCATATTTTGGTGCTTGCTGGTCGTTTCTAGGTAGAGTGAGGATTCTATACATCTGACAGCATCATGCTATAGGACTCAGGGTCACCACTGGCCTGGAGAAGGTTGTGTAACCCCTAAGAGCCCGCTCAACTAAGGTACATTATATCCAAACACAGCCGTCAAATACGGCCCTGCTACAATCTCTATTGGCCCCAGGGAAACAAAGGAAAGCAACATGAGTCCACCACAATGGGTCCTTAAATTCCACCTTTCAGGTGAATTTACACATTCCCAAGTCTAGTCAACTATGTCATGAAGAGTGTGAGACAATGGCCAGCCTCAGTGTGAGTGTCAGAGTTCTTGTATTTATGTCCACACCAGCAGGTTGTCCTGTGGTTGTACTTGACATCCACCACAACCCCCTTTTCCTCCCAGTCTTCCTTCCTTTATGACCTGACAAGGACTTCCCAGAGAAAATCATTCTATTGCATGCCTAATAGAAGTCTCACACCTTTAACACTGAGAGGCCATCACCTTTGGTCATCTGGCTATCAAGTGCTGTTGATACAGTTATTCTTTCTAATAATAAATACAATGAAGATTTCTGATGCTTCCTAGGACAACTATCTCCTCTTTGTGCCTGTAGGTAGGAGTTATGTTGGTCATAAAAAGGAAAAATATGGCATTACCATTATTGGTGTAAAACACCTCCTTTTTGGGCAGGTGCACAGTCATGCAAACCACAACTGAGAAGGCAATAGTAACAGCCTCAGATTCAGTGACCTTGATGCTCTCAGAGAAATGAATTTCACCTGACAACCAGGAAGTCAATTTATCACTACCAAAACTTGTGGAGAGAAAAAGAAGCATTTTGAACATGGTCACTATGCATAATGAGAGAAAGTAATTCTTGTTGAAAAGATAAATGAATGGGACTATATCAAACTAAAAAGGTTCTGCACAGCAAAAGAAACCATCAACAAGGCAAAGAGACAACCAACTGAATGGGAGAAAATATTTGCCAATAATGCATCAGATAAGGGTCTAATATCTAAAATAGATAAAGAACTAATAAGACTTAACAACAAAAAAACAAACAACCCAATTAAAAAGTGGGCAGAAGAACTAAACAGACACTTCTTCCATGAGGAAATACAAATGGCCAACAGACATATGAAAAAATGCTCATCCTCATTAGCTATCAGGGAAATGCAAATCAAAACTACAATAAGATACCACCTCACACCTGTGAGAATGGCTATTATCAACAAGACAAGGAATAATAAGTGCTGGAGAGGATGTGGAGAAAAAGGAACTCTGGTACACTGCTGGTGGGAGTGCAAACTGGTACAACCACTGTGGAAGGCAGTGTGGAGGTTCCTCAGAAAATTGGGAATGGAGCTACCATTTGACCCAGCAATCCCCCTTC
>PVJL010019189.1:0-14309 GCA_004026885.1 Lyroderma lyra | reverse complement strand
GTCCACAACTTAGAAAGCGTTTTCCCTTGTGAAGGGCCCCATTGCATAGATTTAAGTTCTGGTTACTCCCATTCAATTAAACAGGAAATGTCACAGTCTATAGAGGGCGGTGGACAACCTTTTGGCTTCCCTGGGCCACACTGGAAGATGAAGAATTGCCGTAGGCGACACATAAAAAACACTAACACTAATGATTACTGATGAGCCAAAAAAAAAAAAAGTCCATGCATAATTTTAGTAATGCTTTAAGAAAGTTTACGAATTTGTGTTGGGATGCATTCAAAGCCATCCTGGGCCACATGCGACACACAGGCCACAGGTAGGATAAGCTTGGTTTAGTCAAAATATTATGAACTTAAAGCCCTGTAGAGGCCAAACAAATGGAGGAAATGAAGAAAGCACGTGTATTCAATGCAAGCACTATTCAGCTTAGGATTCCTGTTGCCATGAGAACGTGAGACTACATATCATAGTCTAGCTTTTCAAGAGAATCCACAAATCTCGATTTTTATATGTATTTACTTATTAAATGTTGGCAACTGGTTCATAATTTTAAAATGTACAATCCAGTTTTGACTAGCAGCCCGTCATCTAGTCTCAGCCTCTGATATTAGAGTTTTAAACCTGAAATACCTCAGGAGAATGACTTTGAAAGGACACAGGATAAGTAACATATATTTAAATTCAATATTTTCACGTCTGAAGAATTTCAACCAAAATAGATCAAGTAAAATGTATTTGATGGTATTTACTGAGTCCTCAAGAATAAGCACACTTAGTATAACTTCTATTAAATAAGCACTTTATATGAGAGGTGAACATGGTGTAGTGATTAAAATTATTTTTTTAACTTAGTAACTTTACTGATATAATTTGTGGGAAAAGGTGATGACAGGTGAGGGATATGCCAGTTGTTCCATGCTGGAGCAGATTTCTAAGGAAAGTTTTAAGTCAACATCTTCACCAGCGATTCATACACATTAAATTCATCACTTCTCCAGGCTTAGTTATCAGGTAATGTCAACAGCCCATCAGGTTTCAGCACTTCCTTCTTACTGGGAACGAGGATACCTGTCTTCCTCATGAACAGTAGGAACAGAAACACAGCATGGACTCGTTCAACTATATTATTGGGTAACTGGGCTGAATTTCTTCTGTAATGCCCTACAAGAAATGGTACTTACAAATTCACAACAATAAATTTAGACATGCATTGTTAGGATTTCTTCTGGTTGTCAAGTATTGCCTATTGAAATGCTGTATTTCAGATTCCTTAGGAAAAATGACAGTTCACTGATGATAAGATTTATGATAATAGCTAATAGACTCAATCATTAAAAATACTTATTCTTAAACAGTAGGCACAGGTACATTGTCATCATCTGGTTTGTGCTTTTCTGGACTATACAGATATTTCACATAAACTTTCTTGGGTGAAATGCTAGATGGAGGGTAACATATATTTTTAAAGAGGATATTGCCACAGGTGAGAGATTTTGCATGAGGTTGACTTTCTTTTTCAAATTCTGGGTCACAACTCTAACTAGATATATAGACATTGACCATTTCAAGCCTCTGCCAGCTTATGTACCTTCTTAGTAGTAGAAGGTCTATTAAAAATTCTTAGATTTGTTCTTGGTGATTTGACATGTGTGGGTAAGGTGAGTGTTACCTTTGTATTTTTTCTTCTCAGCCTCAGTGTATCAAGACCCAAGAACTGATAAGACCATTTAAGAGTGTATGTTAAAATAGGTTAAAAATTCTTTGAAATTAAAAAAAAATCTTTGGACATTCTTCATTACCATCTAAAATGGTAGGAAAGGCCGTGAAGGTGTGTTATCACCAACAACCCTCAGCCCTAGTCTCCTTGAAATACTTTTGCCACATTGTAATGTAATAAATACATGTAATAATAGCAGTTTACATTTTAGAACTCACTTACACTATTTGCTTAATGAAGCCCATTTACACAATAAACGTAATAGATAGGGATTCTGACCAGTCTCTTCTACCAAGATGAAGTTGCCCATAGAGAAGAGAGAGACAAGATGATGCATTACCTGAAAATGGACATATTAAAGTGGTTCCATGGGGATAACTTTAAGGTCTTTGAGAAGAATTGAGACGCTGACCTTCTAAGAAAACCAACGTCCTGTGAGGGTTGCCAAGAGATATGAGGGGTCGCGCTAGACTACAGATACAGTCTTACAATGACTGAGAACGGACAGATGGAGGATGGGAAGTAAAACTTAACCACGGGTTGTCAAAGTGAAATATTTTTGTGATAAATGATGCTCTCTAAGAGCTTTTCATTGAGGTGGTTAAATGATTTCTATTTTAGTGTGTTCATTCTGAAGCTGCCTTGGAAGAATTCACCCAACTTTATCAACTTAGATAGGACCTAAGATTATAGTTATAAAAAAAATGTATTTTTTTCCTCTAAATTTTGAGATTCTACTGTGCCAAGCAGTGAAGACAACCTCCCTGTCCCCATGAAGTCACCATTCTAGAGGGGAAAGGCAGAACAGGAACAAGGAATCAAATGAAAGAAAGGGAATGTAGGTTGTGAAAATAAGAGGATGATGTCCTACTGACTGGGTGGCCATACTAGATGGAGTGGTGAGGAAAACCTCTTCAGAAAAAGATCATTGAGGGATGCAACGAAATGGTGGCATGAGAGGAACCTCCAAAAATCTCCTCTGGAAATTACAACTAAGAAAACACCTATACCTTCACCAAGGACCCTCTACATGACACACAAATACAGCTAAGAAACCCACTTGTCGCATTAAAGTACTTGCAGGCAGGCAGAGAATTAAATAAAGGAGAAATAAAGGGAAGAACAGAGATGGGGCTACGGTGTGGATCCCTGCTTAAAACCCTACCACTGGGGGAGGGAGGAAGAAGGCGGCAGGAGAGCACTCCGGACCTCACTCGGACCACAGGACAGAAGAAAGGAGACCCAGACGTGGGGCGTGAGATTCCGCAATCATCACACTGTGGGCCCAAGAGGTGCAGACCGGTCCACAAAATGCAGTGGCCGAACTTCACTCTAGTTCCCAGAGGAGGGGGAGTGGCTGGGCGGTGAGGAGCTGTAGTGTGAACTCTCCTGCTGGGAAGGACAAAAGAGAAGGGCTTTCTAAGCCCATAACCCAGATGATCTGAAGGACTAGCAAACAGGACTGACTACAAGGCTCAGGGTGGAATCCGCACACAGGACAAACCAAAAACAGAAAGGCACACTCACACCCAAACTCCCTGCACGACCCCAGAGCCACAGGAAGAAAACAAAGCTGTAAATGCCCCTCCCCAACAGACCTCTGCCCACCCAGTATCAGAAGAGAACATGAAAGAAATTACAGCTGGAAGGGTCCAGAGAGGCCACAAAAAATGAGAAACCAGAGAACCGAAGAGATAGGGACAGGTGACCCATCAGAAACTGAACTCCAATCAATGGTTATAAAAATGCTTAAGCAACTGAATGATAATTTCAACAGAGAGGTAGCAGCATTAAAGAAGACTTGCAAACCATTATAAAGGACCAGAAACAGATCATGACTACATTAATTGAAATAATGAACAGAATAAAAGTCACCAAACTAGATACAATAGAAGCACAAAGCAGTGATGTGCAGGAAAAGCCAGCAAAAAAGACTCATTTAGAACAGGTAGATATGAGAATCCAGAAAAATGAGGATGGTTTGAGATTCCTCTGGGACAATTTTAAGCGGAGAACATTAGAACCATAGGTGTGCCAGAAGGGACAGAGGAAAAGGGAGGGATCAAGAAACTATTTGAAGAAATAATGACTGAAAATTTTCCTAACCTGGTGAAGGAAACAGACATACAAGTCCAGGATGCAAAGACAATCCCAAACGAGGTGATCCCAAACAAGAACACACTGAGACACATCATAATTCAAATGGCAAAAGGTAAAGAAAAAGAGAAAATTCTCAAAACAGCAAGAGAAATGCAAATAGTAACTTATAAAGGGACACCCATTCGATTCTCAACTGATTTCTCACCAGAAACTTTACAGGCCAGAAGAGATTCGCAGAAAATATTCAATGTGATGAAAATTAAGTATCTACAACCAAGAATAATGTATCCAGCAAGGCTAGCATTCAGAATTGAAGGACCGACAAAGAGCTTCTCAGATAAGGAAAATCTAAGGAAATAATACATCACCACCAAACCAGTACTACAGAGAATGTTACAGAGACTTACTTTAAGATGGGAGGAGAGATGGGAGAGACAGTAAAATAAGGGACTGGGATGGAGAAATTTAGTTTGATTGTTAACATAAAATCAAAAGCAACAAAGAAACAAATCTCATGGACACAGTCAATAATTTAGTAGTTCCCTGAGGGTAAGGGGGGAGGGTCATGGGGGAAAAGGAACAGGGACACAAATAAATGGTGATGGAAAGAGAACTGACTCTGGGTGATGATCACATAATACAACACATAGAAGATGTAATGTAGAATTGTATCCTTGGGATCCACGTAATTGTTACCAGTCAATGTCACCCCAATAAAGTAAAGTTGAGCTGCAACACAAATGACAAGAGCTACCTATCTGAAGTCCTGAACATTCCAAGCAAAAAATAAAAACAAACAGTAAGCCCTAAGTTCTTAGTCCAGACAACATTTTGGCTGTTGCAGCAGTAAGGAAGTATGTCAGGACCAACCACATGAATGAGGGTTAGAACGGTGTCATGATGAGCTCTGAGATGTAAAAGGAGGAAGGAATGGGGTTAGTTATGTGAGATTAGGAATGAAATTTAGACTATATTCTAAGAATAGAAGAAGTCATTGAAAAACATTTAAGGACAGGAGAAATGTGACCTAATTTGCATTTTAAGACAATCACTCTGGTTGTTATACTGAATGAATTATAAGAGGGAGCAAGAGAAGAAGTAGGGAGACTGGTTGGGAAGCTGTTGCAATAATCTAGGCAAGAGATGACGGACATAGTGGAGATGAAGAAAACTGGACAGATTTGGAATATACAATAGATCCTCTGTTAACGGGAATTAAAACAACTGGCACTCTGAAGTGACCATCGGTGTTTTGCCCCTTGCTTGTTGTGTGAATTCCAGTTAATGAGGAGTCTACTTATATTTACCTGGCATTTACCAATCCCCACAGGTGCCAGTTGACTTAGAGTCTACTGTATTTTGAAGATAGAGCCGAGAGGACTTGCTGCTTGGATGTAGACAAAGAAGAAGCAGCAGCAACTATTTTTCATCATTTCTCTGTTTAAGACTCACTCAGTATTTTTGTCCTTAGTACCACTGCAACTAGCTTTTACTAGCATGTTCAATAGCAACTTTAAACATCAGTCTTATCTTTAAAAATCTTTTCTGCGTAACCACTGGGATGTGAGGATGATTGTAATCTTGCTATGGTAATTGAGTACATGAATTTGTAAAGCAGATTCTGAGAAATCGCTTTTAGTCAACAGAACTAATAAAGTCATAAGGCATACTATTATAAGCCAGTTACTTAATTCTGGTCTCTAAATCTGTACTTTCTAATATGATAGCCACTAGCCACATATGGCTATTTACATTTTAAGTAAAATGGAAGATTTAGTTAGTCACACTAGCCACATTTTCAAGTGGTCCATAGCTATATGTGGCTGCGGACTACCACGCTGCACAGCGTAGGCTAGAGCATCTCCATCATGGCAGAAAGGTCTATCGGAGAACCTTTCTCTAAAGCGTTTGTTTGTATTTCTTTGATTTGGCTGTGGTTAGTCATTACATTTGTGAGAGGAGAAAATACGTTATCAAGAGGTGTTATTAATAATGTGTATGAAAACACACTTGATAGGGAATATGAACTAAGAAGAATACAATTGACCTTGAAGAATTTTATGCAATACAGATTATTTTAGCTTTTGTCAGTTTAGGAAAGAGAAAATTGCATTTTATGAGCTACTTTATAGCATTAGGAAAGGTTTTAACCACTTTAAGAGCATCTTTTTCAAACTACCAAGTTCTTATGTATTCCTCTTTTTCACAGGCAATTAAACTTAGCTGTATCAACTGTAATTTAATGTGTCTGCATTTTGCATTGTATTACTACTGCTGATACCACATTACATCACAGAAATAATTCTGGGTCCTCTGAAATGAAAGGAAACACACTAAAGTTACTGCCACAGATAAAGGTCCCTGATTCTGAACCACAGAAGAGAACAAGGTCATCACGACCAAGACATCAGGAGCCTCTGGGTCTGCAGTTGCACTAAGCAGTCCAAGAGAAATACCATGAAAAGATGAAAGGTTTTCAGTCCTTTACACTTAGACCTGGAGGAGTATTTCTTAAGTTCATAGGTGGTTAAGGTTGTTTTCAAAGAATTGCTCAAACTAACCCATTGGATCTGTGTGTGTAGGTTTTTATAAAAGGCTGTCAAATAGGGATGGTTGTTACATTCATAGGGAAATTATGCTATAACAAATCTTTCTTTCCAGTGGAAGTTTTCATAAAACTAAAATCTAAAATATGTATATTAAAACTATGTGTTAAAACTATGTTTGAAAAGATAAGTGAAAATCACAGGTTTTGAGAAAAGAATTTTTTACACTTACTTGGCAGGGGAGATACCATGATCACGAAGGTGGTTTTCCCAGGGCGAGGCCTATCCATTGCACTCCGGATGTGCTGACCCCTGCGATTTCCCCGAATGTGGGAACCTCGACTGCATCATTTGTGGTAGTGGGGGACTGCGTTCATGTTCTCCCCTGAAAAAAAAAAGAGAAAAAAGAATTTTCACTCTTCTGAGTAAATATGTTATTTTAGAGGAGTTCCTAGCATCAATGTACCCAAAAGCTGGTCTACACCCTAAATTTGTGATGTGTGAGGTACAGCTAAATAGACCCTGGTTTTTGTCATGAATTAAGGTAAATACACTATTCAACAAATACTTG
The DNA here is from genome assembly GCA_004026885.1 of Lyroderma lyra. NCBI lineage: Eukaryota > Metazoa > Chordata > Mammalia > Chiroptera > Megadermatidae > Lyroderma > Lyroderma lyra. The sequence goes on along the minus strand of PVJL010019189.1, from coordinate 7,372 downwards.
TTGAATGCCATGCTCTGTTTTAGCTACTGGAGATACAACAGTCATCCAAAACCCTGCCATCATAGAGCTTATTCTAGTGAGAAAAGAAGACAAAGACAAAGAAGTAAAACCTACAGCAGCAGAGTGGGTAACACATGCATGAAGCAGAACGAAGCAGTGAAGGGAGATGGGAATGGTGGGGGTGGGACGCAGTGCTGCTGTCTAAAACAGGGAATGGAAGGAACGTCTCAAGGACAGAGTCGTATTTGAAGGGAGGGAGGGAATGAGATGTAGAAGAGGTCAGCCAGGTAAAGGGGAAGGTGACGTGGAAATCAACAGGCCCTTTTAGGTTCTTCCAAGGACTGCCACTTTTATTCTGAGTGAGGTGAAGAGCCATGAATAGGTTCTGAGTTGTGATCTAATATGTCAAAAGGAACATTCTAGCCACCATGTTGGGAACTGTTTGTAGCAAGACAAAGGTAGCAGCAATGAGCTGGGTTAGAAGGCCACTGCGGTGATCCAGGCAAGGGGTGATGGTGGTGTGGACCAGAGAGAGAGCAGTGGAAATGATGAGCAGTTTGATTTTGTATTTTCATCGAGAGCCCTTCCAGAAGTGGAAATGAAGTAGTAAAGATTAGTTACAACTGTTTGACCAACATTACAATGCACTTTTAATTACTACTCTCTAAATATGTCTACAAATATTTTCCCTTTGGCTGTTTTTATTCATTTTGTTTTCCTTTTGTATTAATGACTTACACTCTTTTTAAAAAAGAATATGTAGGATTTGGACATAATTTATTTTCTGAAAACATGGATTGTCTTTGTTATTAAGCTCCTGTTACACCAAGTACTTACAAGCAGTTCCGGTTAATACGGGCCTGGTATAAACTTGAAGCAGTCTGTATAAACTTGAATCAGTCTGTTGAATTACCCCAGAAACTTCCTTACTATGGTCAGTTGAGATTTTAATTTCCCTCTTTTATCTTTCACGTTCCTGCTTCATGTAAAGCCATTATTACTTGGAATTTACCTAAGTCTGGCCCTCACATGAACTATGGGTTCAAGAGGGAAATATTACCCAACAGGAAGAGGAGGTCCCAGTGCCTGAGCCCATGTGCAAATTTTAAAGGCACAGTTGGGTGGTGGGAAAAATGGAAAAGAGTCTTTATTTCAAAGTTATACAACTTTTAAACACCCAAAGATAAATAAACCTGCTGCCGCCCCCAGACCTGTCCTGGGCTGCACCCGGACCCTTCTCCCTTTAAACAATACCATTCTTTGGAGAACACAGATGGCTGCAGACTGATCCTCCACATGGATCCCTGAGGTAGCAGAAAGCAAGTCCAAAAAGCCAAAGCAGAAAGGAGAGAGCCCTCTCTGCCCTCCCTCCGTTTACCATCTTTCCGGAGCACAGGCAGCTGCTGAACAATCCTCCAGGCCCACCCCAGCACAAGCAGGGGGCCACCTCTCAGCTGCCTGGGGGGCACTCTCAGAGCTGAAGGTGTGCGTGCCCTAGCTCCTGGCCCTGCCCATCTCCTCTGGTCACACAACCAGGGGCGGGGTGCCCGAGTGGCTGCTGTGCCTAGCAGCCAGCTGCTCCCTGCCCCTACCCAGCAAGAGATGTGGGGAGGGGGGGCGTTTCCACCCTCCTCCTGATTGTCTATCCCCAGCAGGAAGAGAACAGGAGGGTCCCCCCTCCCCTGTCATTTAGCATCCATTGCCTCCCTTTTCCAACCCGCTGAGCTTCCGTCCTTATCTAACACATTCAATTAGCGGTAATTATGCCTAAGCCAGCCAGACCTGGGAGCTCAGTGGGGGTTCGGGGGAGCTGTCCAGCACTGTGTGGGCTGGTTCATGTCTGCCCGACCCCTGCAGCCTCCTCCCTTCTTTACCAGGCTACAATTGGTGTTAAAATTCTGTACATTGACTTTTTTTTTAAAAAGAGAAACATTAGTTGTTTCTACTATACATTCTGAGCTATCAGTGGTTGAGACAATTTCAGGTTTTATTTCTTCCTTTTGTATTTTTTTAAATTTAAATTTTTTAAACATGTCCAAAGCTTTAAGAAGTGTTACAGCAACAGTATTAGTATAAAATTTTTCTAAATGGAAAGGAATCCATACCAAGGGTGAGACCTTACCATAAAAATAAGAATTCTGCTTCTTTTCTAGTCTGCAAAACTTATGTCTGTTCTAAGAAAAGTGCTTGGAAAGATACAGTGAGTGTGAGGATGTCTCCCCAAATAGCTAATTGAGAACAAACCTACCCAGCCCTTCTCAACTCCCAAACCCCCATTTCAAGGGGTGGGTGTGGTGGTTTCTTCCAACTTCAGTTTTGGAGCAGCTGAGTTTCTGCAAAGAAACTTGCTTTTTTTATTATTGTCTCCTCTGTGCTCCCTGTTGAGAATAGGTTTCCCTGAGAGTATAATAAATCTGACTTCTCTCTTTGTCCCATTCCATCTGCAGAGCTAGTGATGTGACCCCACAGCCAGAAGACACAGTGAGTCATGTGACCCCACAGCCAGAAGAAATCTGGATCCCTTTGCTCTTTAATGCCACTGGTCACTGCTGAAGCTGGATCCCCTTGCTCTTTCATGCCATCGGTCATTGCGTGAAGCCATCGGTCACTGCGTGAAGCAGGATCCCTTTGCTCTTTAATGCCATCGGTCACTGTGTGAAGCTGGATCCCTTTGCTCTTTGATGCTATGGGTCACTGCGTGAACAGAATCAAGGAACTCACTTGGAATAAACTTGAATGATGAGTTTTCAGGCTCATCTGTCCTCGTGCCCATTCTTACTGTCACAGCCAGGCTCTGATGTCTGTTCTTAATGGGGCTGCACTGCTTTCCAGATTGAAAGGAAGTTCCTGTCTATACTTACCGAGAGACACTATCACCAAAGGCCATTGGCTAGGCCGGACTGGTAATTATTTATAAAGCACATGAGTATGTTTCTGTGCCAGATACAAAACACAATAGCACGAGATCATGTTCCTGAATCACCTCCTACAGATTCCTGAGGAAGCTGCCTTATTCCCTACTTGCAACCAAGTGTGTGTTTCTTTGTTAAAGATGCTGGTAGCCTCAATAAAGTGCTGACCTCCCCGTGGTTAAATGAGCACCCTTCCAAAGTTTCTACCAGAAAGGCAGGTTGGGACTAGAACATTGCTTTCATTTGGGATTATAGAACTAAAGATCTGATTCTGATCAGACATATACTTAGAACAAAACACTTTAATTTATTTAGAGAAGATGATTCCAAAGCCCCTCTTAGTACTTGAGAATAGTATATAACGTAATTATTCCTATCATGAAGTCCTTCTGAATATGATTCCAGGTCACTCCATGCCTCTAAATTATTTTGTGGTATTGAGCTCCTCTGTTAGGTTTGTTCGCCTTATCGCACCAGGTAATTTTTTATGTATACCTATATTGTTTTCTCTCATATATTAAGTGTCCCCAAATAGAAATACAAAATTTCTATAATGAAAAATTTTCATGTATAAGAGAGCTTGTATAATTCTAAGGTCCTCTTTAGTTAATCCTTTTGGAAAAGTGTCATCACCTAATTATATTTTTGCATCAGTCTGAAAGATCATATATTGAAAACAAGGTAAACCTGTAGTGATAAATATTCTGGTGACCTGACTTGGGCCTTGTGTGTATGTATGCAGGTCTCCACAACCTCTAATGTCAGTCCTTTTCTTTATATAAGTGTAATTTATCATATCGGCCCTTCTGATGTCCCCATTGTCTCTTTAGGTATAATCAACAGTAGCAGCCATTCTTTTGAGCTACTACTGTATATGTTAGGCCATAAGAAAAGAAAGAGAAAAAAGAGAGAAAGAAGCCATTTCATTTGCTTGTTTTGCTTTACCATCGATCTATCTTTGCCTCCCCCCTTGTCCAAGGCCACAGGTGCATGACAAGTGAAGGGGCCCTCGCATGGTGAAAGGCCGCAGGTGGGTCCACACGATTGCAGTGGACCACGGGAGCAAGATGTGGGAAACCCAGAGAAAACCAAGGACAACCTCCTCCTGCTAAACCCTGGGCTTCAGGCCCCCTTTGTTTGTCTCAGAACACCTCTGTTTGTATTGCCTAATAAATGGTAGGTTCTTTCCTTACCGGAAGTTAATGAACATATTAGTGAGAAGTAGAATGATTATAGAAAATCCTGAGTCAGAAAAATAAGAATGTGCTTCTGAGCACCTCTTCAAAGGCTTCCTTTTATCACCCAAGCCCAGTAGTTTTACTCTAGACAACTCGTCTTCACAGCTACCTTAAGCTGGTGTGACAAAAATGAATGTCTTTTCTGTTCATTTCTGGGAAACTCATTTTATTGTTCTGTTCAACATGAACAGAGACTTGTCTAGTAAGTGAAGTTTTCCTTCCAGCACTTTGATTTTAGATCATAGACTCAAGGGGGTGTTTAGGGTGAGTGATACTAGAGCTCGAACTTTAAGCTGCAAGTTCAGGGGCTACCACAGTGACACTTCTGTAGTTGGTTAGGTTCTGGAACATGTCACAGTCCATCTCCACAGTGAGCCCCTGGAGCCCACACCCCGCTTTCGCCCCTTGGATGGTGTGAACGAGCACAAGGGTTTCCAGGCCGCACCGGACCTAATCTGAGATAAAGGAAAAGGCAGGTGCTCGTTTGTCCCAGGTTCATTGCTTTGCTTGTCCAGGTGACAGATCCTTCCCTACTAGAAGAGGTGGACCATGATGATATAAACATCTGAGTAACTTGCTGTTGAAACAGGAGGTTTTAAGGAGATAGAAGACAGGAGCCTCCCTAAGGTGAGCAATTGCATGGCTGACCAGAGAAATCCTATGCTAAGGCCTTCCAAGTTGCAACTGTTTTTTCTTTTATCACCTGTGACTTCAGTCTGGTCCCACTCTTGGTAACAGTATTGGGATATGTTTGGGAAAGCTATACTTTTGGAACCCTCACATTGCTAAATGCCATGGGTACGGCAAGCATATTGAGATGTCAATATATCAACAGGTGGTATTTGGAGCCTATCGGCACCCTCCTGGCCTGCCTGTGGACTTTCTGATGGTCACAGAGAGAATAGTACAGATTTCCTTTGAGGAGCGTTGCTCCACAATTGATCAAGACAACCACAAAAGTCTGACTACATATTGGCAGCACCTCCTCTCAACTTACTGGCAACAATGATTCATTGAGTTTCATGAGGCTGCAGCAGTGGCTCGATAACCAGTCTGTCAGGGACCTCAGGGAGCAGTAGTGAACTGTAATCTGTATATTGTGTTTAGTGAAGGATGCAGTGGTGATAATAAGAGGAAAGAGAATGAAAGAAGGAAATGTGGGACATCTAAAACCAACAAGGGATGAATACCTAGTCTATATAAGGAACTACAAATCACAAGGAAGAAAAGCAGGAACACCAAAAGAAAAGTGGGCAAAGAACTCTACAGAGGAGGAAATGGAAAAGGCTTTTAAGCATACAAAGAGTTGCAAATCAAAGGAGATGCGCCCTTATTCCTATTAGACTGAATAAAGGGGAAGCTGGGTCTTGCCAAGAGTGGAGTGGTAGGAATAGAGAAACTGCCTTGTGCTGGAGAGAGTGCAGACTCCCGCAGCCACTCTGCAAACAAATCTGATGCACCTGGTCAGACCGGGTCATATCCTACGACTCAGCAATTCCATTCCTGGCCATATGGATCTCTTCCTCCCCCACCAAAGTTTCAAACAAGTATATAAGAGACATGCAATAGTATCTGTGATGTCCTAGAGGTGGAGTCGCACTGGGTGCCCATCACTGTGGAGTGGTAGGAGGTGGCGGATGTGCATAATTGGGTATTAGGTAGAAGAAATAGTGAACTTGATATATGTACGTGAATCCTAAAAACAAATCTGAGTGAAAAGAAAAAGAATTCAACATGACATTTATGTAAGTTAAAAATACAGGCTCTCCAAACCCGAATATGAACTTGACTGAATTTGGAGATAGGCCCTTTAAAGAGGTGATTAATTTAACCTGAAGCAGTTAATATGGGCTGGACTTCAATCTCACTTATGTCCTTATAGGAAGAAAAAACTTGGACACACAGAGAGATACCAGAAACTGGCACAGGCACAGAGGAAAGACCATGGGAGGACGGGAAAAGAAGATAGCTATCTTCAAGAGAGGGTGGGTGGGGGCACTCAGAAGAATGGTCCTGGACTTGTAACCTCCAGAACTGTGACAAAATTAATTTCATAGTTGTGCATGCTACCAAGTTTGTGGTATTTTGTTGTGGCAGTCCTAGCAAACTGACAGAAAGACTAAATGAGAAAAGTAAAACAATAGTTCCTAAAGGATAACACAGAAGAATATCTTCAAAACCTTGAGAAGACAAAAATTTCTTAAGTAGAAAACAAAAAGCAGTCGTCATAAAGACTGACAAGTCAGATTATGTTAAAATTAAGAATTTTTGCTTACCAAAATATCATTTGAAATAAAAAGGCAAAAACAGAGTAAAAGATATCTGTAATACGTGTATCTGACAAAGGACTCATATCCAAAATATAGAAAAAAAAATCTACATATCAAAAAGGAAAAAGATAAACACTTTTAGAAATGTGAAAAAGAAAACCAGGTAGCTTCATAAAAACGATATCCAAATGGCCAACAAACACGAAAAGGTGCTTTAACCTTAAGGTGCTTAACTTCATTAGTCAGGAAAATGCAAATAGAAACCATGGCACACCACCATGAACCTACCGCAATGGTTACCATTAGTAAGACTGGTAATATGTGGAGCAACTGCACTCTCATACTTGGCAAACAGAGTGGTAATGACCTTAAACTAATACAGAAGTACCTGCACTGAGAAGTATAAAGTTCTCTTACTCTAAAATGAATGTTAATATTTTCAAAAATGTCTTACCTCTTTTTGAACAAGGTTAAATTTTTCAAGCCGTTTACATTTTTCTTCTATTAGTGGAGAAAGTTCAACAGCAAGCTTTCTCTCTCGTCCTATAAATAAAAAAGATTAAAATACGAAAACACTTATTTGTAAATATATGAGGGCTGTCCGGAAAAAATTCAGCCATAAATGCCTCTCTGTTTTTCTTTTTTGTTTTTTTTTTTTTTTTTTTTTTTTTTTTTTTATGGGTAGTTCCCTGGCTGGGAATCGAATCCAGGCCACAGCGTTGACAGTGCTGAAGCCTTAGCCACTACACCACTAGGGAACTCCCTGCCTCTATTTTTTTTTTTTTTTAATTCATTTTTATTGTTAGACTTATTGGGGTGACATCTGTTAGCAAGGATTACATAGGTTTCAGGCATAAAATTCCACAGTGCATTGTCAACTTGATGCATAATAAGTTCACCACCTAATGTGACCCCTCTTTCCATCCCCTTATATTTAGCTTCCCCCCCTCCT
>PVJL010019188.1:0-14335 GCA_004026885.1 Lyroderma lyra | reverse complement strand
ACACACACACACACGCACACGCACACGCACACACCCCATCTCTCCATCCTTTACTTTTCCGTTTTTTGAAGGGTTATGCCCGCAGTAGGAATTTTGACACCAGGTTGCAAGAAAACACCTTTAGAATTGAGGCAGGATTACCCCACTCTGTCCAGAGAGAATGTCCTACCCACCACGAGCCATGCACCCTCAGGTCACGCCAGCAGCCAGGGGACAGCAGCTCCGCGGGGCAGTTAGCACCTGGTGGTGGCAGAGCTTGATGAACCAGGAAGGAACTGGATCCTGAGGGAGGAGGGGAGCACAGTGGGTGTCCGGCGCTGTGCAACACGTGACCACGGTAACAGGTGCCACGCACAGAGGCGCCCATTGACTAGCTCGCGTGTCCGTGTCGCTTAGCCGTGCCCTCTGCTCAAGGTGTCCCAGGCTGCGACCCAGGGGTCAGCGGGCTGCTTTCCTTTCCGGGTCCTCTTGGACACTCACGTGCCTACTGGCAGAACTGGGGCCCCTGAGATTTTAGGACCGAGGTTCCTGCCCTTTGGTTGGCTGCCGGCCCGTGACTGCACCGGCTCCGGAAGGCTGCCCGCAGTTCCTGGCCAAGTAACCTTCCCCCTCGCACACTTGGGGCTGCTGTTGTTTGAAATCCCTCCCCCAAGGGGCTCTTTTAGGTGCTCGGCTGACTAGGTCAGACCCACCCATGATCATCTCCATCTCCAAAAGTCAAGTGATTTCCAACCTTCATTACATCTGCAGAATCTCTTCCCAGAAGCATCTGGCTTAGCCTCTGAGTGGGTAACACTTTTAGAAGGTTGGGGGGAAGGAATATTCAAAGAGGCTACCTGGGACACGCAAAAAAATAAATACTTCATAGCTGAGCTGGCCCTTTATAGAGAAAGCTGGCCCCCCGAGATCCCGGGGCAAGCCTGCATTTCCAAAGAATTGCTAGAGGCTGAGGGAGGTGGAGAGATCCCCAAAACCACCCAGCTGTTCGGAGACAGAGCTGAAAACTAGAACCCAAGACTCGTATTTCTACTAAACAGAGTGAGGTGCTACACGGGCATAAAAGCATGTGAACACGCGCTTGCACAGACAGACACATGTATGCATACAAATACACAAACATGCACACACACGTGCACACAGTCCCCCAAGTACTCATACATAAACGTGCACACACACGCGCGCACACAACCACACACGTGTACATACAACACACTCGGGCACACACAGGCCCCGTGGACCCCAAGAACACGTCCTTGTATCATGACCCGTGATTATGGAATAAAGACACGGGTTCTCTCTGTGGCCCCGTTTGCAAACTCTAAGGCTCCCTTGAGGCAGAGACTGTTCGTATTACCGTCAGACGCCAGCAGCGTGGTCCCGGTACAGCGCCGGCCGGGCCACGCACAGGAAATGCCGTGGCGACCACGCCCCCGCTGCGCCCCCCGCGCCCCCCATTCCGCCCTGAGCAGGAGCCTGTCTATCTCCACAAACAAGCGTCTTGCCGTTTCCCACCATCTGTGAGGAGCTCGGCCAAAGCAGAGAAACACGGGGACGTTTTAGTTAACCCGCCATCAACCATGATCTGAAACCAGCACCACGGGGAAGCATTGAGATGAACGCTGTCCCCGTCCAACAGCCCAACAGCTTTGTTCTGGGGACGCGCTGCCTCCCTGTCCTCGGGGTCAGCCGCGGCTCACACGCCGACGTGTGCACGTTTGCTCGAGGGCGGGTCCTGAGCCTGCGGTGGCCCTGTCCTGGCTGCGAGCAGTCGGAGGGAAGGGGCAGTGTCTTGCTCTTGTTCTCCCGTCCCTCGGCACTCAGCTGAGTGTCAGGACGCGGCCCCTAGCAGGACGTCACCCACGTGCGCTGAGCGGACTTGCTGCTGAAGGTCACATTCCTTTTGTCCTTCTGCATCATTCCTTCTCTGTGCCCTACTCACGGGCAACATGGGAGCCTAAAAGATGATTGACATGCAATGCTCGCCCTCAGGGGGTTCACGCTCTGGTTCTGGACTCAGGCGCACCCACGACCGGTGGAGAAACAAGTGGCTAAGTGTGACGGAAGCGAGCATTTCCAGAACATCATGGAAGGTCCCCTTCTTCCGAGGGGACGTGTGAGAAAGAAGGCCCTCCCGCAGGGGTCCGGGCTGGTTCTGCTCCGCCCCTGCGAGGAAGAGCAAGCGTGCCTGTAGGTGTACGTGCCTGGGCCCGGCAGCCTGGCCAGAACTTGGCATCGCCGACGCCGCCTTCGGCCTGATGAGCCACCGAAACGTCCCAGCTCTTCCCTTTGCCTTTGAAAAGCAAAATGGTCGTCGGATTTTGTGCTTCGGGGGAAGAACGATCTCACAGATCAGCGATGGTTCTCCCCTGCACATCCTGCCGGGAGCCGTTTCGGTGCCATTAGACAAAGCTCACAGAACGTTCTCCTGCGGCCAGCTGTCCCGTGAACCGTTGACGGGTATCGAGGTTGCAGCTGGCGCGGCGGCAGAGAAGGGGCGTGCTGCTCCCGACCTTCAGAGCCGTCAGGAGAGACTGGGGGGTGGGGGGTGGAGAAAGCTGCGGGCCGGTGGGGGCGGGGCTCGGGGCTTAGCCATCATCACCGGGTCGGGGGCTGTTTTCGAGTCATACCTGCCTTTCTCCGCCATCTGCCTCTGCGGAGTCCCTGGGGTAAGGTACGGCACAGGCGAGAGCGGTTACCTAACACCTGGGGGCAAAACACTCTCTGTGACACTCTTCAGCGTCACGTCAAGGGCTGAGCTCCTTGGAGCCTGACTTATAAGCATGAAAACATTCCCTTTCCTTGGACCTGGGCCACACAAGATGAGCTGAACAGTGAAGCTCTTGGAATTTGCTGGTGGACTGGTCGAGCTTTGCTCACTTGCATTTGATGATGAGTTGAGCCAACGTCGACTCAGCTCTGATACGTGCGAGCTCTTGTCTGGTCTTTCCAAACTATGTGGTTTCATGGATTAAATGGTCCAAAATGCGGCTCTGAACTTGGGCTTGGCCAACTTGGGTCTACCCGTGTGCATTTCGAATCGCGTGTGTTCTGTTCGGTTGCCACCCCCAGGGATGTAAAGCTGTGTGTGGGAGCTGAGTTTTCACACAGTCACAGTTAGATGTGTCTTTGAGGACTGTTGCTCTGCGGGCACTGCCTGGATTTGAGCCCTAGCTCTCCTGATTATTAGTTGGGTGACTTTGGACAAGTGATGTAACCTCTGAAAAGGTCAGTTTGCTCATCTGTAAAATGGAAATCAGAAGAGTTTCTGTCTCGAAGGGTTTCGGTGACAATGCAATGACACCACGCGTGTAAAGCATGTACTTTAGAGACCACCGCCCCGTGCCTTTGCCCAGGGCCTGGTGCCCAGAGGGGCAGCACCGTCGGTTTAACACTCTGCTGTCATCGCCTCAAATTTTGTAACGATTTTTGAACAAGGGGCTCTGCGCTTCCATTTCGCACTGAGCCCCACAAGTTATGTAACCAGTGCTGAGCCCTTTGATCATCTCCGAGCTCCACGTAGAATCGGAACTTACAGATTGTTACCCGTCACCTTCTAACTGCTTCAGCCACCCAGCAGTACCGCTAGGGCTCTGGGTCATTTAGTGGCACAAGGGTGACTCAGGGGCTCAGAGGACCAGCGGTGCCTCGGCACGGAAGCACCTGTGAGCAGACGTGGGGAGCTCCGGTTTCGGGAGCGGGGCCAGAAGCGGCTGACAGGCCCTGGCCCTGCGGTGGCTGCTCCGGTAAAGGCCAAGTTTATCCTGAGCTCTTGAGGCCGGTTCAAAGAGGAAATGACTCTGCTTTAACTTGCCCATCAGCACTGACGTCTGAGGCTAGTAATGCGGAACCGCAAGGAAAGAAAGAAAAGGCGTAGTGGACGTGAGGACCCACGTAGAGATGACATGTCAAGGAGGAGAGAGGGGTCAGGGTTGTCACCCGCTGCTGAAGGGTCAGCAAGACCAGGACTCGCTTCGCAGGGTGACCTCCCCTGGGCAGGGGCCGTCAAGGGCCTGGCAGGAGCAGCTCACACGGTGGGGAGAGGGGAGTGTCAGGGAGATGGAAGGCGGGGACCCCGCAGAGGCGCTGGACTGCCAAAGGGGCGGGGCCTGAGGTAGAGGTAGGGGTGGGGCTACCTGGGCGAAGGGCCTGAGCCCTTCCTGGCTGCTCACAGGTCAGGGCAGGGGGAGGCAAGGACGCAGCAGGCGGGCAGATGTCCCCATCTGTGGGCCTTGTGTTGTCATGACATCGGCTCTCTCAGAGAAAGAGGAAGTGGGGTCTCAGCTGAGAGTGAGGATGGAGAGGAGGTGCTGGAGGTTTGAGGAGAGAAGAAAGGGAGAGTGGGAAAGTGGGCCGTTTGCTCGTGTTTCCATCCCCACCCCCTACGCAGTGGGGTCTTAATAAAGGTTCCTGAAGGCGAAAATAAAAACCTTAGTAAGACGAGCTTCATAAAGTGACGCCAAGTAGAGACAAGTCTGCTGCCCTCACGGGGGTCCCAGCGGAATGGGGCCGGCGTGCTCCCCGAGCTGGGTTAGGAGGCCGGGTCAGTGTGCGGCCGGACACACCGGCCCGCACCGCCCCGACCTCGGTGCAAACATCCATTCACCACCAGCAACGTGGCGTCTGGAAAAGGCATTCGCCTGATTAGCCTCGGGTCCCTCGTCTGTCCATGAAGACTGATAAGAGTGTCTGTCCCACAGAGTCACGGTGAGGACTTACTGGGAGGGTTCACGGAATCCTTGGCACGTGATAAGCCAGGAAGCAGTGGTAGGCGTCACCATCACGCCTGGCATTTTCACACTCCTAGGATTTGACTGCAGTGCGTGCACAGTGTGATGGTGAATGAAGATCAGAGTCATCACCAGGTTCCAGGGTCCTGAGGACCCAGGAGCAGCAGCTGGATTCTGTCAGGGCCTGCACGGGGGTTGTGCTCAAGGAGCCAAACTTGCATGAACTAAACTCACAGCAGACTGATGCATAAACCCAAAAGTGGAACCTTAGAAAACATCACCGCCTGGAGGAGAATGGACTGAGGAAACCCAGTTCTACTTGGAAGGCTGTTCATGGCATCTGGCTGAGTGAAGTGAAGTGAAGTGAAATGAAGTGAAGTGAATGAATGCATGTAATCGGGCTGTGATAACCAGTCCTCTAGCTCCTGTGCCTCTACAGAGCGTGTCTCTTGGGTGAACTGAAACTTCCTGTCGGTAGGCAGGGTGCCCGGTTCCCTAACGAATGCCAGTGACACAAAGGAGGACTTGCCCTTTGAGCCTTATGGGTCCAGACCCCAGGAGGCCAGCATCCTTAGGTTCGGCCTGGAAACTTCAGTACTTATGGCCACTGTCACATGCAGGCAGCCTTGATTAGACATTGAGGCTGGTCGTGCTGCTCTGTCCTAGAAGATACCCTCTTCCTTAGTGACTCTTGCAGATGGTATGTCACATGTTAGGTAGGACTTAACCAGCTCAGCTCACGAAGGATGGCCTCAGACCTCCGTCTTGCCCAATGCTGACTGATCCAAGCGGCCCTTAGGGCATCTGTGCCTTATACGTAGTTATTCTGATTTGCATGTAAACATTTGTTTATTTAATAATTAAACTTCCCTATCCCCTAAAAGAGAACAGAAACTAAACTATATTTGCATGGATAATTTGTCTTTTATTTTAAAAAGCCCCCAAAATATAAAATAGAATAAAAATGCACATGTTTAAGAAAAACAAAATCCATACATTTCCAATGTATTTATTCTAAATCCATCAGCACATTTTCCCAGCTGCCTAATAACCAAGAATCATCTGGATGGTCAGGATGAGATGACGAATCACAAGTGTTTTTGGGGTTGAGAGTGTGACAGATCCATTCAGGTGTTTCTTAATGGGTTTTTTAAAAGGTTTTCCTTAAAAAATAGAAGAATAAACCAGTGGTCATGCTTTGTAAATGGAAACTATATCCACAGACAGCAGAGAGCTGCCGCTTTGGACGTACTCCACGCTCAGACTCACCCCTCCCTCACTGTTTGCCTGCCGGGTCACTCATCTGCTGCAGAAGCTCGTTGTGCTTTGCATGACTTCTTCCAGGACTCACGTCTGAGACTCCCCAAGAGTCCAGGCCCCCCCGTTGTTTAGGAAAACGCCTCGGAGCCAAGGCTGCGGCTGTGCCCGGGCTCCTCTCCTGTTGCCAGTGGTCGTGTTGGCTCCTGGCCGTCACCTGGCTCCCACCCCTGCCCCCACCCTCCTCCTGAGCACTCCACGAGGAAGGTGGGCGGGAAGGCCACAGGGCCCACATCAGCCTTGCATCGCATACCACCATTCTCACGCCCCCCCTCCGGACACTCAGACCCACACACTCTGGTTTGCGTTCTAGCATTAGTCTGAGGTTACGCTGCAAGGCGGAGCAGAACGCCAGGATCGGAGCAGTGGACACAACTCATATCCAAAGACACCCGTGGCAGTGGTGTCCCCCAAACCGAATCTTCAGGCCAGAACCCACGGCTCGCCTATCCTGTCATGCCCCATGTTAGTCCTCATCAACTCAAGAGTGTCCCCTCCACTGTTGTGAAACTCACGTGTCCGTGGGGAGGCAGGGGCGGTCAGTGGAGCCCCCAGTGTCAGGAGGAGAGATGAAGGTGGTGAATGGGGAAAAAAGATGTGGCGAGATCGGATGAAGCCCTGAGTGTGGCAGAGAGGTCTGTGAGGCAGTGCTGTAGTGTGTCCCTACGGCTCGGGGCTGGTGTCCGAGTCTGTGAGATGGACAGGATTTCTCCTGTGAGGCTGTCATGAGTGTCCCGATGACACGGAGGCTTCCTTTCTAGACTCTAAAATCTAGACAGATAGCACACCATAAAGAAGCCAAGACCACACAGGGGAAAGCACAGAGCTATGTGGTGGAAGGCCTTGCAAGGATTGGGCGGGTCTAGTGGGGAAGGCAAGAGGACACGGGCACTTGGAACCTTTCTTTGATTTCTGATCATCTTTTTCGTGTTAACTGTCTTCTAACTAGACTGGAAACTTCTTGAGACCCCGTCTATCTCTGGTAGGCTGTGGAGGTTCAAACGAACATGTGACCTGAATTTTGCCTCTAGAATACTCCTGCCTTAGATATACTTACAGGAGGCGCTGGGGACAGCCAGTGCCTTCCAGAAAGAGGGTGGAAGGGCACAGAATAGGCCAGACACAGAGCCTCAGGAGCAGTGGACATAGGTAGGGACAGGAAGACCAGATGGACGATGGTCTCGTCACATCACCCTTGAAGAGTCACTCCGAAGTGTGCAACCTTCGCCCTCAGCATAAACGTCTGGTAGTAAAGAAGCCAGCACAGTCAGGCGTGCATTTTTCTGTGTGCAGATTCTCTCTGAAATGATTTAAAACTCACTGTGATCCCTTCCTAAGAGCTGGTCTTGAGAACAAAACAAAGTCTTGAATTGTTTCCATTCTGTTCGTGCACCCTACGGAATGTCCCAGGATTCTTCCGGCGTGTGGTTCTGGCAGACTGGATGTCTCAGACCCCAGGGGGCCACTCCAGGCGTGCGTTTGGGTCCTCGCCAGCTAGGTACTTGGGCCTGAGCCGAGGAGAAAAGGACTGGGCTTCCAGTGACGCAGGTGCTTAACAGGTCTCTTCCGCCCCAGGGACCTGTGTTTAATGCTGGCTATTGCTGACATTATTGCTTCCAAATCGTTAGTGCATCTAATCAGACGCGTAAGGCGACATGTCCACCTGTGTTCCAGCAGGCCAGAGAAACGCCATCAACCGCGTGCCCTGCTGTCACTGTAACACGTGTGTGAACCACGGAGCAGGGGTTCCTCCTGCCTCTCCCACCGAGAGGATATAGGAAGGTACCGGGTAGGGTGCCCACTCTGGAGAGCTGTGGCCTGGCCTCTTCTCCACATCCGCTCAGAGACCTTGTCGCTCTCTGTCTCGGTGTGTCTCTCCCTGAGTTGGGGCTTTGCTTGTTACTTCCTATGTCCCCCTCCAAGCCTGCCCCTCAGGAGAACACCGTCCCTCATTTAAATGGCTGTGTCCCAGAGCCCCAACTTTTCAACTTAGTGTTTACTAAAGGGACAGAGCCATCTGGTCAACCAACATGACAGTGGAAGCAGATGAGTGGGCTTTGCAGGCTCACCCCTGGTGGGATCCTAAACAGGAGCTGCTGCCTTATTTGAAATATGAGTGACACAGTAAATTTAAACATATGGAGGGATGAAGGTGCCATGATACCTGAAGGGGTGGGGGGAGTTACAAAGGGGTAGCTAGAACCTACCTCCTTCCTTCAACTCACTGCAGATCACCAACCACCTGCACCAGATGCATAAGCTGTCCCGCCCCTGGATGGCCAAGTGAGCTAAACCCTAATCACACAAACACGAGAAGGCCTGAGGCAAACATTCCTGCACCATCCAGCATCCGGCTTACCCAGATCCAAGGATTCCTAAAACTGGCAACTTGGGGAATGGCTGTATGTTTACAACACACTCTAGCTAACTAACCTTTCTCCGCTCAGGTTTGCAGAAACCCCTCTTGGATGAACACATGGAAATTAATACATGGAAAGTAATGCCTGGCATGTAGCAGGTGCTCAATAAATATCAGCCTCTCTGGAGGTTAGAAGAGAGGCGTCATCCTTGGGGGGAATGCGCTTTGGACACTGGGAATATTGGGTAGCAGCCCTGTATCAATAATAGCTCATCTGGGCAGGAACTCCTGTTCCTTCTGTGTCCCCACAGCATGTGATTCATCACTTACTCCCCAATTCCCCTGCTGCTCAGCTCCGGGATGCACGAGGCCTGGACCCCCCTCCACCCGGCCCAGGCCCACTGCGAATTCTGGCACAGCCTGCCAGGTGCACCCTGCCATCGTTCCCTACTTACATTTTCTCTTCTTCTAACATGTGAGTGCGACACCAAACACACAGCTTGAGAGCCATGTTCTAAAACTGTCACCCACATAAACAACTTCCAAGAATTTTCTGTACTGTGCTTCTGGGGAACATTTTGGGCTGACTTGTGCCAGCTCCTCCTCCCTCCCCAGCCCATCCGTGCCCGTCGCAGGAGCCCGTTGCCAACCAGGATATCGCCCGGGTCTTGAGCTGCGTGGATTCCCACCCTGAGGGTTCCCTGGCTGGTACGTTCCCAGCGCTCTGAGGCTGGTCCCCGGAACGTTCTGATCGATGCTCATGCCCAACTGGTCGTCCCTTTGTCTAAACATACGGATCGCTACCTTTCATGTTCTGTTTGGATTTTCCCCACGTACAAAGGGGAGTGTTCTTCCTCCTTTGTCTGGAATTCTTTAGTCTAGATCAGGCTTGTCCAACCCGCAGTCCATGGGCCGCATGTGGCCCAGGATGGCTTTGAATGTGGCCCAACACAAATTCGTAAACGTTCTCAGAACATGACGAAAAGTACACAGAGACCTTTTCTTAGCTCACCAGCTCTCGTTAGTGTCAGTGTATTGTATGTGTGCCCCAGGACAGTTCTTCTTCCAATGTGGCCCAGGGAAGCCAACATGGCTGGACACCCCTGGCCTAGATTCTTCTCTTAATAGCAGTCCCTAGATAGTAAGAGAGTTAATATTTATCTCAGTTTCCCAAATGCTTTTCTGGATAAAAGAATGTGATTTACTTCCTGAAGGCACACTATTTTTTTATAGAGTTTACACATTCATTTGCATTCTATGATACTTTTCTTAAAAAGGTCTCTAAGAAAATATTTTAGAATTATATTCTGGACCATAGAAGTCTCTGTGACCACAGATCTCATTCAACTCACCCAGAAGTTTCTGGCACTCTCCTGTCCAGGCACAGTCACGTATATTAAGAAAATAGTAGCACGTGCCTCCCCGTGGTCCGTTGACTGCATGGTTCACAAAGTGTCATTGCCACCCCCACTATCACCATGGCGCTGGAGACAAGATGGCCGGGCAGAAAGCACACCTTGCAAGGGGGGTACCTGAGCTTCAGTCCTCCTTGTCCCAGCTGCCTGGACATCTTAGGGAAGGGACGGTCCCCATTTCTGCCCCAGGGTTCCCATCTACACCAGAGAGTATCTGCTACCCCAGGCCTGCACTCCCCTGTCCCCACCCACATCTGGTAGGAAGGACAAACAATAGTGAACGCAAAACCACCTTGGCTTCCGGAGACTGTTGGCATAGAATCCAAATGCAAGGCAGCCTCAGTGCCTCGGTGACCTTGGCTGACCCCCTGCCCTGCATTCCCTTTCTGTTCTTCAGCCTCATCAGCTGCCCGCTTGTGGTTGCAGTATGTTTACCACGTGGCCTTCTGGGACTTTCATCATGGTTTCCGCCATCTGCTCTGTGGTTCCACAGATGACATTTCTCTTCGCAAGGTCCAACCTGCTACACAGTTTATTCCTGTCTCTCCTTTTCCCATTCGATACCTTTTCACAGATACTGTTTGCAAGCAGGTAAGACGTAAGTCACACACACACACACACACACACACACACACACACACAGACATTTGTCTAAATAGGAGAGACAGAGTGTGTTTCACTCTTCTTCAAAAAAAAAACTATAAAAGCATCTCTTAATCTCCAAGGACAAGATAAAGGATCTATATTTTACACTAATTAAAAAACAAAGAAGTTTCCTTTTTTTCCTGTTGTCCCTGTACAGGCATGACTACATGGGCCTTTCTGGGGCTTGTGGCCCCTCAGCTGTCCTCACTGCACAGAATCTTGTCCCTGTTTCTGAAGACGATTCAGGCTGGGACATTCCTCTGTGTGTACTCAAGACACTGCAGGTGTTGTTAGAAGATGATTTAAAAAAAAAAAGTATAATCATGACTCTCATACATATGATTGTATTTAACTCATTAATTAAATAAGGAAATCACACAGATGTCACACAGGTTCGAAGAAGTCTAAGAATCACAAATGTATGTGGAGTACAGGAATGTTGGGATGGTTTTTGCTTCGGGGAGGGAGAGCTATTGAACCTCCACCCGACAGAATTATCTGCAGGTCTACACACAGAATTGTTTTGATTGGTAAATACAATTGCATTCCCATCGTTATCTACAGTTTACAAATTATAAAAGTGGCTCCACAGCATGAACAGCTGGAACGTCCTCTCAGTAAGGCATCGTTTTCCATTGAAAACATCCAGTCATTTTCATCGCCTAGTGCACGTCCTCACACAAAGCGTGGCTTCCGGCTCTGTGCCCGCCATCCTGTCTCTGGAAGGCACTGGCTGTGACCTCCCGTCGTGACGATGACCTGGCGGCGCGTAAATGTGCCGATGCTCTCATTCCCCAACCATCAGGTCTACTGACTCATGACAGTGCTCCCTGGGGCTTCAGTCCGGGCTCAACCAGGGAAGCAGGAGCAGGCAGGCATGCGGGTGAAGAAACACACTAGAAGGAACTGGCTTGCGTGATGGCGGGGCTGGCTAGGCACACCGGGACCGCACGGGACAGGCCAGCAGTGAGGGAAGGCTGACACTCCCGACAAAGTAGAATTTCTCCTACAGAAGTCGGAGCTCAGCCCTACTTTTAGAGCCCGTCCACGGATTGAGTCAGACCCACGCAGGTTATCGAGGATCGAGTCAGCTACGAGGGGCTTCAGTCACATGAGCCCGTTGGACTCCCTGTGAGGTGATGTGTCCCCATTCTTCCCCACTGGCTCCCCCATCTACAGGATGGTTAACTCGATGAGTTAAGGCTGCTGGTTCCACCTCCGGCTCGCCAGCAAAGGTGCTGGGACCGCACTGCAGAGCCGGCGCGTTCCGAAAGGCCAGACGCCCCGGGCCCCCCGGTGCTGCACCCTTCTCTTCCCCCTTTTCTTGCCCCTTACCAAATGGCCAAGAACTGGTGGTAGAGCAGGGTGGCATGTGGTCGTCAAAGAAGAATACCTGCAGTTACCTGAGCATGTGGGCACCACGCCTCCTCCATGTTTTTTAAACCCAACCATCGTTTCTACTTTCTGGGTCCGCGGAAGTAGAGTAGGGCTTAACCGTTTCCCATCAAATGCAAGACCCGCTCTCTCACGCAGCACGCACTCGGCAGCAGCTGGAATGTTATTTGAGTTCAGATACTCAAACTGTGCATAAATCACCCGGTCACTGGGGACCCCAGCCTTTCCAAGACTCCCGTGAGGATATTGCTGTGCACCGGCGAGGTCTGGGGGCGGGACGAGGGCTCGAGCCAAGAGACTTGGAAGCAGCGAGGCCCAGGGCAGCAGGGTCCTTGAAGCTTCGTGGGCCTGGGGGACGTCTGCTTTTCTCCTTGACTTTTCTGTTTGTTCATTTGGGGGGAGTACTGGAAGCCGGTGGAATCGTGGGGTGCTAACGACCCTGAAAACACTCTTCAGTGCTGTCATTTCAGTTAAAGTAAAACAGCACCGTCTGCTGCATTTGGAGAGGGGGCGTTGGCCTGGCACACGTCTGCTGGGAGCGGGTGCCTTGGCCGAGCCCACGGCCTTGATGGTGCAAGTTAAGGTGATTCAAACATGTGACCTCAACATGGGGGCTGACTGGCTCCCACCCCGAACCCCAGTCTTGTTTTCAATTCCTTATCTTTTAAGATACCTAAGCACAAAGCGTCCGCGTGTCAGTAGGTTGTTGTTTACCTCTGTTGGGCTGCTTCTCTTCCCTGACTTGCTTTGCCATGTATCTCGACAATGACAAGCCAACATTTAATTCAAACGCTGGCCTTTTTAAAAGAAACGCTCATTAGGAACTGGACATTCCCTTCCTGTGTCTCCGTCAGACACCAGGTATGGACAGATGCACTGATGCATGGATGTCAGCACGCGCGCAAGGCCGAGCAGCTCAGGCCACGGAAAGGCCACGTTGTCCAAGGGTCTCTCCCAAGCTCCCACCACTTCAGACTGCTGACACTTAACCTCCAAACTGCCAACATCACATAAGCTCTCACCTGCCCTCACCTCCCTGCCCCCAAATAACAAGCCCCATGCTTCCCAATTGCTTAGAAAGGTGATACAAGGCAATAAACGTTGTGTGAACCGTAGAATGACTTGTTTGCTACACAAGTCATGGCAACGCATCTAAATACCAGCTGAGCCTTATTTTAGAAGTGGGACTTTGGTGGGTCAGGGGTTTCTACAGCCATGAGCTCTTTTCAGTCCTGCTAATTATGCATCTTGTCATGTGTAGCCAACTGCCTGTGAAAACCTATTTTAATAGTATTTTAATACCTTATTTCCTTATGCACCAAAATTGATTTCAGATGTCACCCACACACTGTGACTAAAGCAAAATCGGGTCTGAGACATTAAAAATACGACCGTCTAGCTCCAGCGGTATTTCTCAGGGACACGATCGAAAAGTAGGCAGCCCTTCCATGCCTCTAAGCCTGCGGCCAGCCAGCCCTTCGGTGACACTGACCCGGCGCTTGTGACGGTCCGTCAGAGGAAGAGGCTGAGGGCGGGGACGCTCCACCCCGCCGCCGGCCATGGCTGCCGCCCCGTTACTGTTGAAGCCACGGTCCGGGCGTCCAGTCAGGCTCTTCCGCATTTAAACAAAGACACGTTACTCCTCTAAAACATCACGCATGAAATAACACAAAATAAGGGCGCAGGAATTTAAAGGGAGGAAGAAAGAATACAAAATCTGTCTGGCCTCAGCCCTCAGCTTTGCTGGACTGACCTTGGGCCGAAGCCCCTCCCCACCTGTTCACGCCAGGCGCCCAGACTCCTTGCAGTGGCTGCTCTGCTACCAGCTGACTTGAAGTCACCTCGTGGGAACCTTTTCTGCCTCTGGAAGAGTCTCTGTCCCGCCTCCTGGAACACCCCCCCGCTGGCGTTATTCTTGGGAACACCTGACGCTTTCATCTTTGCCTCAACTCTTTTTCTTCTTTTTATAGTGGCAACAAATGCTGTCGCGTGCCATCAAGATGTCACCCTAGCGGGTTCCAGTTAAACCCCCAACTGTCTAGGAAAATGACTCAGCAACTTGTACTTGCAGGTTTTAGATTCTCTCACAAAAACCACCCAAATATGTTCAACTGATTCAACCTGCCAGACAGCACAAATGCAAGAGGCAGAAACTCCACTCCCTTGCCTCCCCCTGCCGGTCCGCACCTGCTAACCACCATCCCTTTCAGCTCCTGTTGCAAAGTGGGAATTCAGCGGGTTCGGACCCAGAGTAGGGCAGGATCCCCAAAGCTGACCGGTGCCGCCTCTAGACTTTTCATGATGTTTTCGCTTAGAATCATCGTTTTCTATACAGTCGGAGCAACTTGGTTAAGTCCACCCCATTATATCTGAGTTAGATACCGGGTCCTCACAGAGCTCAGGGCCCAAATGGGTGTGTGTGCATGTGTGTGTGTCTGTGTGTGTGTGCATGTGTGTGTGTGTCCGTGTGTGTGTGT